>JAAAWM010009838.1:0-29258 GCA_036873465.1 Thinopyrum obtusiflorum
TACACGGATGAGTACTGTGATGCAATTCAATATGAGGGCCTTGTGTTTGCTTCCACCACTAGTGGCACTGTTTTTGCATGGCATCCTCATGGTTTTGGTACATTTGTCTTCCACCATAATTATAATTGTTTCATCCACATGCATGCGGGTTAGCAAGTTTCCCTTTACTAATTAACCTTCTTCTTGTGTTTCCAAGGTCCTGTGAACATCCCACCACCTATACTTGAAAATTTTTATAACCAAGGGGGAGATGACGATGGTGATGATCACGAGCATGAGGACGAGCGGCGCCCATATACTCTGTGGCGCCTGGCAACTAATTCCGATGGATCACCTCTTCTTTTGTGTATACAGCCCACTGATGATGTTACTTCTAAGGAAGCAGGTGTAGTGTCCCATGGGCGCACTCTGCAGACCTATTCCAACACCCGTTGCATGGTATTCGGGATGGATACTAGTGTGCTAGCGCCAACTCCTTCTCCCTGGTACAGAATTGATAGTCTTGGAGAAAACTTGCTCTTCCTTGGACAAAACTATCCGATGATGGTGAAAGGCGATCCAACTGCTGTTGACACAACGTTAATAGTTCCATTTATGAGAAGCAACTGTGAGGCCTCGCCCTGTGCAAGTTGATGCCGCTTGATAATGATACGTATGATGTTAAGATGCCATCGCTTGAGGGCAAGGCTTGGGCGGGTGCAAATGGAGATTGGGTTGTTTACATTGGGTCCAACTGCGAGTGGGAACTTGTGAATGTCTACACTCGTGACCGGGTTCCACTTCCAAAAATCTCAGCAGACTGCCCAGAGGTTGAGCACACCGGTATTGTACGCACGTTCAAATACGATCATGGTGACTGTCTTCTATGGAAGATAGCAATTTGTCAAGTTCCCAACCGCCCTTGGAATTACAACAACTATCAAGTTATTGCTATCTTCGACAAGCTTGTTGCCGTCCTTTGTGGTTCGACTCGATGGACATTGCTCAAAAATCAGTTTCTGGGGGGGGGGGGGGGGGGGGGGGGGGGGGGGGGGGGGGGGGGGGGGGGGGGGGGGGGGGGGGGGGGGGGGGGGGGGGGGGGGGGGGGGGGGGGGGGGGGGGGGGGGGGGGGGGGGGGGGGGGGGGGGGGGGGGGGGGGGGGGGGGGGGGGGGGGGGGGGGGGGGGGGGGGGGGGGGGGGGGGGGGGGGGGGGGGGGGGGGGGGGGGGGGGGGGGGGGGGGGGGGGGGGGGGGGGGGGGGGGGGGGGGGGGGGGGGGGGGGGGGGGGGGGGGGGGGGGGGGGGGGGGGGGGGGGGGGGGGGGGGGGGGGGGGGGGGGGGGGGGGGGGGGGGGGGGGGGGGGGGGGGGGGGGGGGGGGGGGGGGGGGGGGGGGGGGGGGGGGGGGGGGGGGGGGGGGGGGGGGGGGGGGGGGGGGGGGGGGGGGGGGGGGGGGGGGGGGGGGGGGGGGGGGGGGGGGGGGGGGGGGGGGGGGGGGGGGGGGGGGGGGGGGGGGGGGGGGGGGGGGGGGGGGGGGGGGGGGGGGGGGGGGGGGGGGGGGGGGGGGGGGGGGGGGGGGGGGGGGGGGGGGGGGGGGGGGGGGGGGGGGGGGGGGGGGGGGGGGGGGGGGGGGGGGGGGGGGGGGGGGGGGGGGGGGGGGGGGGGGGGGGGGGGGGGGGGGGGGGGGGGGGGGGGGGGGGGGGGGGGGGGGGGGGGGGGGGGGGGGGGGGGGGGGGGGGGGGGGGGGGGGGGGGGGGGGGGGGGGGGGGGGGGGGGGGGGGGGGGGGGGGGGGGGGGGGGGGGGGGGGGGGGGGGGGGGGGGGGGGGGGGGGGGGGGGGGGGGGGGGGGGGGGGGGGGGGGGGGGGGGGGGGGGGGGGGGGGGGGGGGGGGGGGGGGGGGGGGGGGGGGGGGGGGGGGGGGGGGGGGGGGGGGGGGGGGGGGGGGGGGGGGGGGGGGGGGGGGGGGGGGGGGGGGGGGGGGGGGGGGGGGGGGGGGGGGGGGGGGGGGGGGGGGGGGGGGGGGGGGGGGGGGGGGGGGGGGGGGGGGGGGGGGGGGGGGGGGGGGGGGGGGGGGGGGGGGGGGGGGGGGGGGGGGGGGGGGGGGGGGGGGGGGGGGGGGGGGGGGGGGGGGGGGGGGGGGGGGGGGGGGGGGGGGGGGGGGGGGGGGGGGGGGGGGGGGGGGGGGGGGGGGGGGGGGGGGGGGGGGGGGGGGGGGGGGGGGGGGGGGGGGGGGGGGGGGGGGGGGGGGGGGGGGGGGGGGGGGGGGGGGGGGGGGGGGGGGGGGGGGGGGGGGGGGGGGGGGGGGGGGGGGGGGGGGGGGGGGGGGGGGGGGGGGGGGGGGGGGGGGGGGGGGGGGGGGGGGGGGGGGGGGGGGGGGGGGGGGGGGGGGGGGGGGGGGGGGGGGGGGGGGGGGGGGGGGGGGGGGGGGGGGGGGGGGGGGGGGGGGGGGGGGGGGGGGGGGGGGGGGGGGGGGGGGGGGGGGGGGGGGGGGGGGGGGGGGGGGGGGGGGGGGGGGGGGGGGGGGGGGGGGGGGGGGGGGGGGGGGGGGGGGGGGGGGGGGGGGGGGGGGGGGGGGGGGGGGGGGGGGGGGGGGGGGGGGGGGGGGGGGGGGGGGGGGGGGGGGGGGGGGGGGGGGGGGGGGGGGGGGGGGGGGGGGGGGGGGGGGGGGGGGGGGGGGGGGGGGGGGGGGGGGGGGGGGGGGGGGGGGGGGGGGGGGGGGGGGGGGGGGGGGGGGGGGGGGGGGGGGGGGGGGGGGGGGGGGGGGGGGGGGGGGGGGGGGGGGGGGGGGGGGGGGGGGGGGGGGGGGGGGGGGGGGGGGGGGGGGGGGGGGGGGGGGGGGGGGGGGGGGGGGGGGGGGGGGGGGGGGGGGGGGGGGGGGGGGGGGGGGGGGGGGGGGGGGGGGGGGGGGGGGGGGGGGGGGGGGGGGGGGGGGGGGGGGGGGGGGGGGGGGGGGGGGGGGGGGGGGGGGGGGGGGGGGGGGGGGGGGGGGGGGGGGGGGGGGGGGGGGGGGGGGGGGGGGGGGGGGGGGGGGGGGGGGGGGGGGGGGGGGGGGGGGGGGGGGGGGGGGGGGGGGGGGGGGGGGGGGGGGGGGGGGGGGGGGGGGGGGGGGGGGGGGGGGGGGGGGGGGGGGGGGGGGGGGGGGGGGGGGGGGGGGGGGGGGGGGGGGGGGGGGGGGGGGGGGGGGGGGGGGGGGGGGGGGGGGGGGGGGGGGGGGGGGGGGGGGGGGGGGGGGGGGGGGGGGGGGGGGGGGGGGGGGGGGGGGGGGGGGGGGGGGGGGGGGGGGGGGGGGGGGGGGGGGGGGGGGGGGGGGGGGGGGGGGGGGGGGGGGGGGGGGGGGGGGGGGGGGGGGGGGGGGGGGGGGGGGGGGGGGGGGGGGGGGGGGGGGGGGGGGGGGGGGGGGGGGGGGGGGGGGGGGGGGGGGGGGGGGGGGGGGGGGGGGGGGGGGGGGGGGGGGGGGGGGGGGGGGGGGGGGGGGGGGGGGGGGGGGGGGGGGGGGGGGGGGGGGGGGGGGGGGGGGGGGGGGGGGGGGGGGGGGGGGGGGGGGGGGGGGGGGGGGGGGGGGGGGGGGGGGGGGGGGGGGGGGGGGGGGGGGGGGGGGGGGGGGGGGGGGGGGGGGGGGGGGGGGGGGGGGGGGGGGGGGGGGGGGGGGGGGGGGGGGGGGGGGGGGGGGGGGGGGGGGGGGGGGGGGGGGGGGGGGGGGGGGGGGGGGGGGGGGGGGGGGGGGGGGGGGGGGGGGGGGGGGGGGGGGGGGGGGGGGGGGGGGGGGGGGGGGGGGGGGGGGGGGGGGGGGGGGGGGGGGGGGGGGGGGGGGGGGGGGGGGGGGGGGGGGGGGGGGGGGGGGGGGGGGGGGGGGGGGGGGGGGGGGGGGGGGGGGGGGGGGGGGGGGGGGGGGGGGGGGGGGGGGGGGGGGGGGGGGGGGGGGGGGGGGGGGGGGGGGGGGGGGGGGGGGGGGGGGGGGGGGGGGGGGGGGGGGGGGGGGGGGGGGGGGGGGGGGGGGGGGGGGGGGGGGGGGGGGGGGGGGGGGGGGGGGGGGGGGGGGGGGGGGGGGGGGGGGGGGGGGGGGGGGGGGGGGGGGGGGGGGGGGGGGGGGGGGGGGGGGGGGGGGGGGGGGGGGGGGGGGGGGGGGGGGGGGGGGGGGGGGGGGGGGGGGGGGGGGGGGGGGGGGGGGGGGGGGGGGGGGGGGGGGGGGGGGGGGGGGGGGGGGGGGGGGGGGGGGGGGGGGGGGGGGGGGGGGGGGGGGGGGGGGGGGGGGGGGGGGGGGGGGGGGGGGGGGGGGGGGGGGGGGGGGGGGGGGGGGGGGGGGGGGGGGGGGGGGGGGGGGGGGGGGGGGGGGGGGGGGGGGGGGGGGGGGGGGGGGGGGGGGGGGGGGGGGGGGGGGGGGGGGGGGGGGGGGGGACTTCAACTCAACCAATCCTCGGCGTTGGAAACACTTGCTTTGAACCACAAGTGATTCGCTGGGAAGGGCCAGCTACTGTCAATCTTGAGACCAACACAGGACTGATCATCCAGGCTGAAGCAGCCTACTATATCACGACCAGGGTAGGGAACCACCGCAATGTCTGACGTATAGATACAGTTGCTTCTCATAAATGGTAGTAACATTGTGTCAACAGCAGTTGGATCACCTTTCACCATCATTGGATAGTTTTGTCCAAGGAAGAGCGAGTTTGCTCCAAGACTATCAATACTGTACCAGGGAGAAGGTGTTGGCGCTAGCACACTAGTATCCATCCCGAATACCATGCAACGGGTGTTGGAATAGGTCCGGAGAGTGCGACCATGGGAGACAACACCTGCTCCCTCAGTAGTAACATCAGCAGTGGGCTGTATACAGACAAGAAGTGGTGATCCATTGGAATTAGTTGCCAGCCGCCAGTGAGCATATGGGCCCTGCTCGTCCTCATGCTCATGATTATCACCATCGTCATCTCCCCTTTGGTTATAAAAATTTTCAAGTATAGGTGGTGGAATGTTCACAGGACCTTGGAAACACAAGAAGGTTAATTAGTAGAGAAGGGAAACTTGCTAACTCGCATGCATGTGGATGAAACAATTATAATTATGGTGGAAGACAAACGTACCGAAACTATGAGGATCCCATGCAAAAACAGTGCCACGAGTGGTGGCAGCAAACACAGGACCCTCGTATTCAATTGCATCACAGTACACATCCGTGTATAGAAACTGATTTTTGAGCAATATCCATCCAGTCGAACCACGAAGGACGGCAAAAAACTTGTCGAAGATAGCAACAACTTGATAGTTCTTGTAATTCCAAGAGTGGTTGTGAACTCAAGAAATTGCTATCTTCCGTAGACGACAGTCACCATAATCATATTTGAACGTACGTATATCATCTGTGTGCTCAACCTCAGGGCACTCGGAGATTTTTGGAAGTGGAATCCACTGATGAGTATAGACATTCACAAGTTCCCACTCGCAATTGTACCCAATATAAACAACCCAATCTCCATTTGCGCCTGCCCAAGCCTTGCCCTCAAGCGATGGCATCTTAACATCATATGTATCATTATCAAGCGGCATCAACTTGCACAAGGCGAGGCTTCCCTCGTCCCCGCGCCAGTCAGCAGGGTCACGGCAAAGAAGATAGGGGAGATCAAATCGCTCCTGGACCCTTGGGTTCCTTGTAATGATGTTATTAGTTGAGTCGAGAATGTTCTTGAACGAACCTGCCATGCTAGCCGAGGTGATGACGTCGCACCGATCAATGAGTTCCCCCACCATCAGATCGGGGCAAGAATAACGGGGTCGTTTCCGGCTTGTTCCCTCCATGGAGGGGGGGGGGGGGGGGGGGGGGGGGGGGGGGGGGGGGGGGGGGGGGGGGGGGGGGGGGGGGGGGGGGGGGGGGGGGGGGGGGGGGGGGGGGGGGGGGGGGGGGGGGGGGGGGGGGGGGGGGGGGGGGGGGGGGGGGGGGGGGGGGGGGGGGGGGGGGGGGGGGGGGGGGGGGGGGGGGGGGGGGGGGGGGGGGGGGGGGGGGGGGGGGGGGGGGGGGGGGGGGGGGGGGGGGGGGGGGGGGGGGGGGGGGGGGGGGGGGGGGGGGGGGGGGGGGGGGGGGGGGGGGGGGGGGGGGGGGGGGGGGGGGGGGGGGGGGGGGGGGGGGGGGGGGGGGGGGGGGGGGGGGGGGGGGGGGGGGGGGGGGGGGGGGGGGGGGGGGGGGGGGGGGGGGGGGGGGGGGGGGGGGGGGGGGGGGGGGGGGGGGGGGGGGGGGGGGGGGGGGGGGGGGGGGGGGGGGGGGGGGGGGGGGGGGGGGGGGGGGGGGGGGGGGGGGGGGGGGGGGGGGGGGGGGGGGGGGGGGGGGGGGGGGGGGGGGGGGGGGGGGGGGGGGGGGGGGGGGGGGGGGGGGGGGGGGGGGGGGGGGGGGGGGGGGGGGGGGGGGGGGGGGGGGGGGGGGGGGGGGGGGGGGGGGGGGGGGGGGGGGGGGGGGGGGGGGGGGGGGGGGGGGGGGGGGGGGGGGGGGGGGGGGGGGGGGGGGGGGGGGGGGGGGGGGGGGGGGGGGGGGGGGGGGGGGGGGGGGGGGGGGGGGGGGGGGGGGGGGGGGGGGGGGGGGGGGGGGGGGGGGGGGGGGGGGGGGGGGGGGGGGGGGGGGGGGGGGGGGGGGGGGGGGGGGGGGGGGGGGGGGGGGGGGGGGGGGGGGGGGGGGGGGGGGGGGGGGGGGGGGGGGGGGGGGGGGGGGGGGGGGGGGGGGGGGGGGGGGGGGGGGGGGGGGGGGGGGGGGGGGGGGGGGGGGGGGGGGGGGGGGGGGGGGGGGGGGGGGGGGGGGGGGGGGGGGGGGGGGGGGGGGGGGGGGGGGGGGGGGGGGGGGGGGGGGGGGGGGGGGGGGGGGGGGGGGGGGGGGGGGGGGGGGGGGGGGGGGGGGGGGGGGGGGGGGGGGGGGGGGGGGGGGGGGGGGGGGGGGGGGGGGGGGGGGGGGGGGGGGGGGGGGGGGGGGGGGGGGGGGGGGGGGGGGGGGGGGGGGGGGGGGGGGGGGGGGGGGGGGGGGGGGGGGGGGGGGGGGGGGGGGGGGGGGGGGGGGGGGGGGGGGGGGGGGGGGGGGGGGGGGGGGGGGGGGGGGGGGGGGGGGGGGGGGGGGGGGGGGGGGGGGGGGGGGGGGGGGGGGGGGGGGGGGGGGGGGGGGGGGGGGGGGGGGGGGGGGGGGGGGGGGGGGGGGGGGGGGGGGGGGGGGGGGGGGGGGGGGGGGGGGGGGGGGGGGGGGGGGGGGGGGGGGGGGGGGGGGGGGGGGGGGGGGGGGGGGGGGGGGGGGGGGGGGGGGGGGGGGGGGGGGGGGGGGGGGGGGGGGGGGGGGGGGGGGGGGGGGGGGGGGGGGGGGGGGGGGGGGGGGGGGGGGGGGGGGGGGGGGGGGGGGGGGGGGGGGGGGGGGGGGGGGGGGGGGGGGGGGGGGGGGGGGGGGGGGGGGGGGGGGGGGGGGGGGGGGGGGGGGGGGGGGGGGGGGGGGGGGGGGGGGGGGGGGGGGGGGGGGGGGGGGGGGGGGGGGGGGGGGGGGGGGGGGGGGGGGGGGGGGGGGGGGGGGGGGGGGGGGGGGGGGGGGGGGGGGGGGGGGGGGGGGGGGGGGGGGGGGGGGGGGGGGGGGGGGGGGGGGGGGGGGGGGGGGGGGGGGGGGGGGGGGGGGGGGGGGGGGGGGGGGGGGGGGGGGGGGGGGGGGGGGGGGGGGGGGGGGGGGGGGGGGGGGGGGGGGGGGGGGGGGGGGGGGGGGGGGGGGGGGGGGGGGGGGGGGGGGGGGGGGGGGGGGGGGGGGGGGGGGGGGGGGGGGGGGGGGGGGGGGGGGGGGGGGGGGGGGGGGGGGGGGGGGGGGGGGGGGGGGGGGGGGGGGGGGGGGGGGGGGGGGGGGGGGGGGGGGGGGGGGGGGGGGGGGGGGGGGGGGGGGGGGGGGGGGGGGGGGGGGGGGGGGGGGGGGGGGGGGGGGGGGGGGGGGGGGGGGGGGGGGGGGGGGGGGGGGGGGGGGGGGGGGGGGGGGGGGGGGGGGGGGGGGGGGGGGGGGGGGGGGGGGGGGGGGGGGGGGGGGGGGGGTGTGGGTGAGTGGAGTGGAGGGATGGCCTGGCTAGCGGTGGGAGTAGTATGTGGGCGGTGAGGCCTCCGCGGCAGCGCAGCCAGCCACGGAAGGCAGGAGCAGGCGGCATGACCGGCGCTGCTTTGGGCGGCTGGAGCAAGAAGACCAGAGGTTGAAGAAGCACTACGGCCGTTGGATGGACATCGTACGGTCAGTCGAGCTAGAATCGTGCATATTGACTAAGTTGACAAAGCCCTTCGTCCCCGTCAACTTAGTAGGCCCACTATACTGGGTCCCAGCTAGCAGGGGGAGTATTCATTTTTGTGTGCGTAATAAGGAGGCACTTCCTTGCCTGCGAAGATATAGCTGGTGGGTCCGAGCTATCAACGGCGGTAACGTTTTTTTCGCAAAATATAGAGGCCGTTTCGGTGGGTCCCTGATGTCCGGTGGAGGAAATCATTATTTTGCGCGTAATAAGGAGGCATTGCCTTGCGTGCGGCCGTGGACCCAGCTGTCAGCCTCTCCATGTACAGTCCACTTCAGATGCATGTCGGTCGTTGACCACGCTGACCACGCCACGCCGAGAGCACCAGGGCGGTGGACGACGGCGAGGCCTAGGAAGTGAACGACACGGAGGTAGGGAAGACTTGGCCGTTTATTTTGTTTCCCACGTGGAGGGGAGTACGACTGTACGAGGGTTTACTGGTTCGTCTGCCATCGCCGGAGAATAACAGCATGTGTGGGTGAGTAGAGGGATCGCTAGGCCAAAAATGGTAGTACGGTGGGGAGGTGAGGCCTGCGCAGCAGCACAGCTGGCCGCGGGGAGGAGGGAGCAGGCAGTCCCGCCGGCGCTTGTTTGAGCGGCTGGAGCAGGAAGGGCAGAGATTGAAGAAGCACGACGGCCGTTGGATGGAAAACAGCAGACAACCCATCTGCCATTATTTCAAATAATTTACAGCCCATTTGCTAATTCTTACGGGTTTTTTTGGAGCCCATAGTCTTTATGTTAGCATTACAACCCATATTGTGGCCATGGTTAAAAAATTATACGAAATTTTGCATATGTCGGTGCGGTCTGAACTGTTTTTAATCCCGAAATTTTGAGTAACATTCAGACTGATTTTAAAAATGAATGTATATCAATATAAAATCCAATAAATTGTCCACGCATAAAAATTAATGCAATTTAAAATCTCAAAATAAAAAAATATATTTTAAAATAGGGGGGGGGGGGGGGGGGGGGGGGGGGGGGGGGGGGGGGGGGGGGGGGGGGGGGGGGGGGGGGGGGGGGGGGGGGGGGGGGGGGGGGGGGGGGGGGGGGGGGGGGGGGGGGGGGGGGGGGGGGGGGGGGGGGGGGGGGGGGGGGGGGGGGGGGGGGGGGGGGGGGGGGGGGGGGGGGGGGGGGGGGGGGGGGGGGGGGGGGGGGGGGGGGGGGGGGGGGGGGGGGGGGGGGGGGGGGGGGGGGGGGGGGGGGGGGGGGGGGGGGGGGGGGGGGGGGGGGGGGGGGGGGGGGGGGGGGGGGGGGGGGGGGGGGGGGGGGGGGGGGGGGGGGGGGGGGGGGGGGGGGGGGGGGGGGCTGGGCTGGTCTGTGGTAAACATAAAAGAAAAGACTGTCTAGACAAGCCAGAGTGTCCCGCACAGCCCAGTATTTCCGAACGGACGTGTAGGCCGGGGCGCCTCTTCGTGAACCGTGGCAAACTCGCAACTGTCCACCGACTCTTCGCCTTTCCCTCTCAATTTGGAACTGCTGTCGCACGCTCTTCCTCTCCCTCCTCCATTTTCCTTCAGCCCTTCACTCTTTCTTCTGCCATTGTTCGATCATCTTCTCCATGGAGGGAACATGCCGAAAACGACCCCATTATTCTTGCCCCGATCTGAAAGATGACGTGGTGGAGGAACTCATTGATCGGTGTGACGTCATCACCTCGGCTAGCATGGCAGGTTCGTTCAAGCCCATTCTCGACTCAACTAATAACATCATTACAAAAGAACCCAAGAGTCAAGAAGCGGTCTGATCTCCCCTATATTCTTTGCCGTGACCCTGATGACTGGCGCCGGCACGACGGAGGCCTCGCCCTATGCCAGTTGATGCCGCTTGATAATGATACGTATGATGTTAAGATGCCATCGCTCGAGGGCAAGGCTTGGGCGGGCGCAAATGGAGATTGGGTTGTTTACATTGGGTCCAACTGCGAGTGGGAACTTGTGAATGTGTACACTCATCACCGGGTTCCACTTCCAAAAATCTCAGCACACTGCCTAGAGGTTGAGCACACCGGTAATGTACGCACATTCAAATACGATCATGGTGACTGTCTTCTACGGAAGATAGCAATTTGTCGAGTTCCCAACCGCTCTTGGAATTACAACAACTATCAAGTTGTTGCTATCTTCGACAAGCTTGTTGCCGTCCTTCGTGGTTCGACTCGATGGATATTGCTCAAAAATCAGTTTCTGTACACGGATGATTACTGTGATGCAATTCAATATGAGCGCCTTGTGTTTGCTTCCACCACGCTGGCACTGTTTTTGCATGGAATCCTAGTAGTTTCGGTACGGTTCTCTTCCATCGTATTTATAATTGTTTCATCCACATGCATGCGGGTTCGCAAGTTTCCCTTTACTAATTAACCTTCTTCTTGTGTTTCCAAGGTCCTGTGAACATCCCACCACCTATATTTGAAAAATTTTATAACCAAGGGGGAGATGACGATGGTGATGATCACGAGCATGAGGACGAGCAGCGCCGATATACTCTGTGGCGCCTGGCAACTTATTCCGATGGATCACCTCTTCTTGTGTGTATACAACCCCTGATGATGTTACTGGTAAGGAAGCAGGTGTCTCCCATGGTCGCACTCTGGGGGGGGGGGGGGGGGGGGGGGGGGGGGGGGGGGGGGGGGGGGGGGGGGGGGGGGGGGGGGGGGGGGGGGGGGGGGGGGGGGGGGGGGGGGGGGGGGGGGGGGGGGGGGGGGGGGGGGGGGGGGGGGGGGGGGGGGGGGGGGGGGGGGGGGGGGGGGGGGGGGGGGGGGGGGGGGGGGGGGGGGGGGGGGGGGGGGGGGGGGGGGGGGGGGGGGGGGGGGGGGGGGGGGGGGGGGGGGGGGGGGGGGGGGGGGGGGGGGGGGGGGGGGGGGGGGGGGGGGGGGGGGGGGGGGGGGGGGGGGGGGGGGGGGGGGGGGGGGGGGGGGGGGGGGGGGGGGGGGGGGGGGGGGGGGGGGGGGGGGGGGGGGGGGGGGGGGGGGGGGGGGGGGGGGGGGGGGGGGGGGGGGGGGGGGGGGGGGGGGGGGGGGGGGGGGGGGGGGGGGGGGGGGGGGGGGGGGGGGGGGGGGGGGGGGGGGGGGGGGGGGGGGGGGGGGGGGGGGGGGGGGGGGGGGGGGGGGGGGGGGGGGGGGGGGGGGGGGGGGGGGGGGGGGGGGGGGGGGGGGGGGGGGGGGGGGGGGGGGGGGGGGGGGGGGGGGGGGGGGGGGGGGGGGGGGGGGGGGGGGGGGGGGGGGGGGGGGGGGGGGGGGGGGGGGGGGGGGGGGGGGGGGGGGGGGGGGGGGGGGGGGGGGGGGGGGGGGGGGGGGGGGGGGGGGGGGGGGGGGGGGGGGGGGGGGGGGGGGGGGGGGGGGGGGGGGGGGGGGGGGGGGGGGGGGGGGGGGGGGGGGGGGGGGGGGGGGGGGGGGGGGGGGGGGGGGGGGGGGGGGGGGGGGGGGGGGGGGGGGGGGGGGGGGGGGGGGGGGGGGGGGGGGGGGGGGGGGGGGGGGGGGGGGGGGGGGGGGGGGGGGGGGGGGGGGGGGGGGGGGGGGGGGGGGGGGGGGGGGGGGGGGGGGGGGGGGGGGGGGGGGGGGGGGGGGGGGGGGGGGGGGGGGGGGGGGGGGGGGGGGGGGGGGGGGGGGGGGGGGGGGGGGGGGGGGGGGGGGGGGGGGGGGGGGGGGGGGGGGGGGGGGGGGGGGGGGGGGGGGGGGGGGGGGGGGGGGGGGGGGGGGGGGGGGGGGGGGGGGGGGGGGGGGGGGGGGGGGGGGGGGGGGGGGGGGGGGGGGGGGGGGGGGGGGGGGGGGGGGGGGGGGGGGGGGGGGGGGGGGGGGGGGGGGGGGGGGGGGGGGGGGGGGGGGGGGGGGGGGGGGGGGGGGGGGGGGGGGGGGGGGGGGGGGGGGGGGGGGGGGGGGGGGGGGGGGGGGGGGGGGGGGGGGGGGGGGGGGGGGGGGGGGGGGGGGGGGGGGGGGGGGGGGGGGGGGGGGGGGGGGGGGGGGGGGGGGGGGGGGGGGGGGGGGGGGGGGGGGGGGGGGGGGGGGGGGGGGGGGGGGGGGGGGGGGGGGGGGGGGGGGGGGGGGGGGGGGGGGGGGGGGGGGGGGGGGGGGGGGGGGGGGGGGGGGGGGGGGGGGGGGGGGGGGGGGGGGGGGGGGGGGGGGGGGGGGGGGGGGGGGGGGGGGGGGGGGGGGGGGGGGGGGGGGGGGGGGGGGGGGGGGGGGGGGGGGGGGGGGGGGGGGGGGGGGGGGGGGGGGGGGGGGGGGGGGGGGGGGGGGGGGGGGGGGGGGGGGGGGGGGGGGGGGGGGGGGGGGGGGGGGGGGGGGGGGGGGGGGGGGGGGGGGGGGGGGGGGGGGGGGGGGGGGGGGGGGGGGGGGGGGGGGGGGGGGGGGGGGGGGGGGGGGGGGGGGGGGGGGGGGGGGGGGGGGGGGGGGGGGGGGGGGGGGGGGGGGGGGGGGGGGGGGGGGGGGGGGGGGGGGGGGGGGGGGGGGGGGGGGGGGGGGGGGGGGGGGGGGGGGGGGGGGGGGGGGGGGGGGGGGGGGGGGGGGGGGGGGGGGGGGGGGGGGGGGGGGGGGGGGGGGGGGGGGGGGGGGGGGGGGGGGGGGGGGGGGGGGGGGGGGGGGGGGGGGGGGGGGGGGGGGGGGGGGGGGGGGGGGGGGGGGGGGGGGGGGGGGGGGGGGGGGGGGGGGGGGGGGGGGGGGGGGGGGGGGGGGGGGGGGGGGGGGGGGGGGGGGGGGGGGGGGGGGGGGGGGGGGGGGGGGGGGGGGGGGGGGGGGGGGGGGGGGGGGGGGGGGGGGGGGGGGGGGGGGGGGGGGGGGGGGGGGGGGGGGGGGGGGGGGGGGGGGGGGGGGGGGGGGGGGGGGGGGGGGGGGGGGGGGGGGGGGGGGGGGGGGGGGGGGGGGGGGGGGGGGGGGGGGGGGGGGGGGGGGGGGGGGGGGGGGGGGGGGGGGGGGGGGGGGGGGGGGGGGGGGGGGGGGGGGGGGGGGGGGGGGGGGGGGGGGGGGGGGGGGGGGGGGGGGGGGGGGGGGGGGGGGGGGGGGGGGGGGGGGGGGGGGGGGGGGGGGGGGGGGGGGGGGGGGGGGGGGGGGGGGGGGGGGGGGGGGGGGGGGGGGGGGGGGGGGGGGGGGGGGGGGGGGGGGGGGGGGGGGGGGGGGGGGGGGGGGGGGGGGGGGGGGGGGGGGGGGGGGGGGGGGGGGGGGGGGGGGGGGGGGGGGGGGGGGGGGGGGGGGGGGGGGGGGGGGGGGGGGGGGGGGGGGGGGGGGGGGGGGGGGGGGGGGGGGGGGGGGGGGGGGGGGGGGGGGGGGGGGGGGGGGGGGGGGGGGGGGGGGGGGGGGGGGGGGGGGGGGGGGGGGGGGGGGGGGGGGGGGGGGGGGGGGGGGGGGGGGGGGGGAGGCCTAATTTGCAAATATGGAGAGGGGTGTGGGTATCTTATTTCAAAATTGCCATAGTTTCCTTCCTATCCGTCAGATATAAATCGGACGGCCTATGTTGCAGGATGGCACCATCATCAACAACTCCGTTTTTTATAAGAGTAGAGATAAAATATATTATATGTAGTATAACATGTTCATAACCACACCATGTGTATCACCGTTATATATATTCACACATGCGTCGGTTTAAAACACTATGATAAATTCTTCAAATATCCGGATTCGCTTTTTATAATGAAGTATGATCTCTATTCGTATTTTACACCCACACAATCCTCTTATCTTTGTAGGTAGCTAGCGCTAACTTTCTCTCGTGCATGCAGACGCCCGCATCCCTCTCACCCTCCCTCAGCATTCTCTAGCTCCATCGCGCAAATTCGTCTTTTCACTTTAGGTCGTTCACCCACGGTGTGTGTAGGCCCCCCACCTCCTTCTTTACGGCACACATCGATCGATATGCCTCTCTAGCCAGGTGTGCCTAGGGGGGGGGGGGGGGGGGGGGGGGGGGGGGGGGGGGGGGGGGGGGGGGGGGGGGGGGGGGGGGGGGGGGGGGGGGGGGGGGGGGGGGGGGGGGGGGGGGGGGGGGGGGGGGGGGGGGGGGGGGGGGGGGGGGGGGGGGGGGGGGGGGGGGGGGGGGGGGGGGGGGGGGGGGGGGGGGGGGGGGGGGGGGGGGGGGGGGGGGGGGGGGGGGGGGGGGGGGGGGGGGGGGGGGGGGGGGGGGGGGGGGGGGGGGGGGGGGGGGGGGGGGGGGGGGGGGGGGGGGGGGGGGGGGGGGGGGGGGGGGGGGGGGGGGGGGGGGGGGGGGGGGGGGGGGGGGGGGGGGGGGGGGGGGGGGGGGGGGGGGGGGGGGGGGGGGGGGGGGGGGGGGGGGGGGGGGGGGGGGGGGGGGGGGGGGGGGGGGGGGGGGGGGGGGGGGGGGGGGGGGGGGGGGGGGGGGGGGGGGGGGGGGGGGGGGGGGGGGGGGGGGGGGGGGGGGGGGGGGGGGGGGGGGGGGGGGGGGGGGGGGGGGGGGGGGGGGGGGGGGGGGGGGGGGGGGGGGGGGGGGGGGGGGGGGGGGGGGGGGGGGGGGGGGGGGGGGGGGGGGGGGGGGGGGGGGGGGGGGGGGGGGGGGGGGGGGGGGGGGGGGGGGGGGGGGGGGGGGGGGGGGGGGGGGGGGGGGGGGGGGGGGGGGGGGGGGGGGGGGGGGGGGGGGGGGGGGGGGGGGGGGGGGGGGGGGGGGGGGGGGGGGGGGGGGGGGGGGGGGGGGGGGGGGGGGGGGGGGGGGGGGGGGGGGGGGGGGGGGGGGGGGGGGGGGGGGGGGGGGGGGGGGGGGGGGGGGGGGGGGGGGGGGGGGGGGGGGGGGGGGGGGGGGGGGGGGGGGGGGGGGGGGGGGGGGGGGGGGGGGGGGGGGGGGGGGGGGGGGGGGGGGGGGGGGGGGGGGGGGGGGGGGGGGGGGGGGGGGGGGGGGGGGGGGGGGGGGGGGGGGGGGGGGGGGGGGGGGGGGGGGGGGGGGGGGGGGGGGGGGGGGGGGGGGGGGGGGGGGGGGGGGGGGGGGGGGGGGGGGGGGGGGGGGGGGGGGGGGGGGGGGGGGGGGGGGGGGGGGGGGGGGGGGGGGGGGGGGGGGGGGGGGGGGGGGGGGGGGGGGGGGGGGGGGGGGGGGGGGGGGGGGGGGGGGGGGGGGGGGGGGGGGGGGGGGGGGGGGGGGGGGGGGGGGGGGGGGGGGGGGGGGGGGGGGGGGGGGGGGGGGGGGGGGGGGGGGGGGGGGGGGGGGGGGGGGGGGGGGGGGGGGGGGGGGGGGGGGGGGGGGGGGGGGGGGGGGGGGGGGGGGGGGGGGGGGGGGGGGGGGGGGGGGGGGGGGGGGGGGGGGGGGGGGGGGGGGGGGGGGGGGGGGGGGGGGGGGGGGGGGGGGGGGGGGGGGGGGGGGGGGGGGGGGGGGGGGGGGGGGGGGGGGGGGGGGGGGGGGGGGGGGGGGGGGGGGGGGGGGGGGGGGGGGGGGGGGGGGGGGGGGGGGGGGGGGGGGGGGGGGGGGGGGGGGGGGGGGGGGGGGGGGGGGGGGGGGGGGGGGGGGGGGGGGGGGGGGGGGGGGGGGGGGGGGGGGGGGGGGGGGGGGGGGGGGGGGGGGGGGGGGGGGGGGGGGGGGGGGGGGGGGGGGGGGGGGGGGGGGGGGGGGGGGGGGGGGGGGGGGGGGGGGGGGGGGGGGGGGGGGGGGGGGGGGGGGGGGGGGGGGGGGGGGGGGGGGGGGGGGGGGGGGGGGGGGGGGGGGGGGGGGGGGGGGGGGGGGGGGGGGGGGGGGGGGGGGGGGGGGGGGGGGGGGGGGGGGGGGGGGGGGACATGACATGCACAATGTGAAAATTATATCATTGAAAGCTCCTTTCACACACAAATTTAATGGTGTGCTTTGTGTAAGTTGCATGTCATATATTATTGCTCTAATATTTGGTTGGTCAAATTTAGCCTCGAAAAATGCATTAGGCCCTATATAGATATAAGGAGGGGGTAGCTTTGAACAGCATTTGTATAGTAAAATGGGACAAGACTCTCTCTTTGTGTGGTGTGAATAGTTTTATTTTTTCATTCTTTTTTCGTTGAGGGAAGTGCGAATTGATTTGGTACGTACTACAAGTACAATATTACATGTTAGGCTTGACCCTAAAATTCAACCCGCGCCTTGTTATATCCCGGAAATTCAGATATCGTGCTCCCAAAACTGTCACCTTCACAACCCACGCCTTGCTATCCCGAAATTACAACGCGCGCGAAAACTCTCTCCAGCTGCCAAATCCCGACACGCAAAATCCCCCTTCTAACCCTGAGCCGAAAGTGCCGCTAGTTCAAATCGGTGGGGGTACTTTTGTAACACACCCTACATTTTGGAGGGGGGGGGGGGGGGGGGGGGGGGGGGGGGGGGGGGGGGGGGGGGGGGGGGGGGGGGGGGGGGGGGGCTGGCCGCCATAACCTCTCCGCTCCAGCCGCGAAACCCCACCCTCCTCCGTCCACCACCTCACCGCTGCCCAGCCGGAGCCTCTTCCCCGACGACATCGTCCACCGCAATAGGTCGACGTCCCTCATCCGCCTCCCCGGATGAGGATCCGTCGTCCATCCCGTCATCCCACCGATTCAGCCGCCCCGTCCTCCACCTCCAAGGAGCTGCTCCGACGATCGCCTCGTCTATAGCGGCTGCTCCATCCCCACAGCGTCGCCTTAACCTGCTCCAGCGGAACTGCATCATCCTCACCGACTCCTCGGACGAAGCCGAGGCCTACTCGGCGCCACCAAAGAGGTTGTACACTCATCGCATCACACCTTCTCCTTAACTCGACCTCCCGGCGCCGACGGCGCTCCATCCCGCACCCCCATGGAGCGACTACATCGAAGTCGGCGCCACGGGCGACATCTCCACGGTGGCTCTCCCCAGTTCGAGGCCCCTTCGGTGGTGGCGTCCATACCAGCCGGATCTGCTGCTGCTGTTCCGGCTGTCGCTCGGTCGCTCGCGCTGCTGCTGCTACTCCGGCTCTCCTCGATCGCTCGCTCGCCCAGCTGCTGCTGCTCCGGCTCTCGCTCGCTCGCTCTAGCTGCTGATGCTGCTCGGGCTCTCGCTCACTCGCTTGCACTGCTGCTGCTGCTCTGGCTCTCGCTCGCTCACTTGCGCTGCTGCTGCTGCTCTTCCCCTCGCTCGTGCAGCTGCTCTGCTCCGATTTAGCTACACTTCAGTCGACTGAATCGACTTTTGGGTCAGTCGATTTTCAGGGGGTGGGGGTCTCGCCGGAGTTAAGGAAGAACCACCCGCAGCGGGGAGGGGGGCTCGCCGGAGAGGCACCCCACTATCTATCTTAGGGTTCTGGGTGGGGTGCTGCTCACCGGTGGTGGGGGCGCGGTGGGGGGGGGGGGGGGGGGGGGGGGGGGGGGGGGGGGGGGGGGGGGGGGGGGGGGGGGGGGGGGGGGGGGGGGGGGGGGGGGGGGGGGGGGGGGGGGGGGGGGGGGGGGGGGGGGGGGGGGGGGGGGGGGGGGGGGGGGGGGGGGGGGGGGGGGGGGGGGGGGGGGGGGGGGGGGGGGGGGGGGGGGGGGGGGGGGGGGGGGGGGGGGGGGGGGGGGGGGGGGGGGGGGGGGGGGGGGGGGGGGGGGGGGGGGGGGGGGGGGGGGGGGGGGGGGGGGGGGGGGGGGGGGGGGGGGGGGGGGGGGGGGGGGGGGGGGGGGGGGGGGGGGGGGGGGGGGGGGGGGGGGGGGGGGGGGGGGGGGGGGGGGGGGGGGGGGGGGGGGGGGGGGGGGGGGGGGGGGGGGGGGGGGGGGGGGGGGGGGGGGGGGGGGGGGGGGGGGGGGGGGGGGGGGGGGGGGGGGGGGGGGGGGGGGGGGGGGGGGGGGGGGGGGGGGGGGGGGGGGGGGGGGGGGGGGGGGGGGGGGGGGGGGGGGGGGGGGGGGGGGGGGGGGGGGGGGGGGGGGGGGGGGGGGGGGGGGGGGGGGGGGGGGGGGGGGGGGGGGGGGGGGGGGGGGGGGGGGGGGGGGGGGGGGGGGGGGGGGGGGGGGGGGGGGGGGGGGGGGGGGGGGGGGGGGGGGGGGGGGGGGGGGGGGGGGGGGGGGGGGGGGGGGGGGGGGGGGGGGGGGGGGGGGGGGGGGGGGGGGGGGGGGGGGGGGGGGGGGGGGGGGGGGGGGGGGGGGGGGGGGGGGGGGGGGGGGGGGGGGGGGGGGGGGGGGGGGGGGGGGGGGGGGGGGGGGGGGGGGGGGGGGGGGGGGGGGGGGGGGGGGGGGGGGGGGGGGGGGGGGGGGGGGGGGGGGGGGGGGGGGGGGGGGGGGGGGGGGGGGGGGGGGGGGGGGGGGGGGGGGGGGGGGGGGGGGGGGGGGGGGGGGGGGGGGGGGGGGGGGGGGGGGGGGGGGGGGGGGGGGGGGGGGGGGGGGGGGGGGGGGGGGGGGGGGGGGGGGGGGGGGGGGGGGGGGGGGGGGGGGGGGGGGGGGGGGGGGGGGGGGGGGGGGGGGGGGGGGGGGGGGGGGGGGGGGGGGGGGGGGGGGGGGGGGGGGGGGGGGGGGGGGGGGGGGGGGGGGGGGGGGGGGGGGGGGGGGGGGGGGGGGGGGGGGGGGGGGGGGGGGGGGGGGGGGGGGGGGGGGGGGGGGGGGGGGGGGGGGGGGGGGGGGGGGGGGGGGGGGGGGGGGGGGGGGGGGGGGGGGGGGGGGGGGGGGGGGGGGGGGGGGGGGGGGGGGGGGGGGGGGGGGGGGGGGGGGGGGGGGGGGGGGGGGGGGGGGGGGGGGGGGGGGGGGGGGGGGGGGGGGGGGGGGGGGGGGGGGGGGGGGGGGGGGGGGGGGGGGGGGGGGGGGGGGGGGGGGGGGGGGGGGGGGGGGGGGGGGGGGGGGGGGGGGGGGGGGGGGGGGGGGGGGGGGGGGGGGGGGGGGGGGGGGGGGGGGGGGGGGGGGGGGGGGGGGGGGGGGGGGGGGGGGGGGGGGGGGGGGGGGGGGGGGGGGGGGGGGGGGGGGGGGGGGGGGGGGGGGGGGGGGGGGGGGGGGGGGGGGGGGGGGGGGGGGGGGGGGGGGGGGGGGGGGGGGGGGGGGGGGGGGGGGGGGGGGGGGGGGGGGGGGGGGGGGGGGGGG
The DNA here is from genome assembly GCA_036873465.1 of Thinopyrum obtusiflorum. Classification (NCBI taxonomy): domain Eukaryota; kingdom Viridiplantae; phylum Streptophyta; class Magnoliopsida; order Poales; family Poaceae; genus Thinopyrum; species Thinopyrum obtusiflorum. The sequence continues at coordinate 19,194 of JAAAWM010009838.1, forward strand.
GGGGGGGGGGGGGGGGGGGGGGGGGGGGGGGGGGGGGGGGGGGGGGGGGGGGGGGGGGGGGGGGGGGGGGGGGGGGGGGGGGGGGGGGGGGGGGGGGGGGGGGGGGGGGGGGGGGGGGGGGGGGGGGGGGGGGGGGGGGGGGGGGGGGGGGGGGGGGGGGGGGGGGGGGGGGGGGGGGGGGGGGGGGGGGGGGGGGGGGGGGGGGGGGGGGGGGGGGGGGGGGGGGGGGGGGGGGGGGGGGGGGGGGGGGGGGGGGGGGGGGGGGGGGGGGGGGGGGGGGGGGGGGGGGGGGGGGGGGGGGGGGGGGGGGGGGGGGGGGGGGGGGGGGGGGGGGGGGGGGGGGGGGGGGGGGGGGGGGGGGGGGGGGGGGGGGGGGGGGGGGGGGGGGGGGGGGGGGGGGGGGGGGGGGGGGGGGGGGGGGGGGGGGGGGGGGGGGGGGGGGGGGGGGGGGGGGGGGGGGGGGGGGGGGGGGGGGGGGGGGGGGGGGGGGGGGGGGGGGGGGGGGGGGGGGGGGGGGGGGGGGGGGGGGGGGGGGGGGGGGGGGGGGGGGGGGGGGGGGGGGGGGGGGGGGGGGGGGGGGGGGGGGGGGGGGGGGGGGGGGGGGGGGGGGGGGGGGGGGGGGGGGGGGGGGGGGGGGGGGGGGGGGGGGGGGGGGGGGGGGGGGGGGGGGGGGGGGGGGGGGGGGGGGGGGGGGGGGGGGGGGGGGGGGGGGGGGGGGGGGGGGGGGGGGGGGGGGGGGGGGGGGGGGGGGGGGGGGGGGGGGGGGGGGGGGGGGGGGGGGGGGGGGGGGGGGGGGGGGGGGGGGGGGGGGGGGGGGGGGGGGGGGGGGGGGGGGGGGGGGGGGGGGGGGGGGGGGGGGGGGGGGGGGGGGGGGGGGGGGGGGGGGGGGGGGGGGGGGGGGGGGGGGGGGGGGGGGGGGGGGGGGGGGGGGGGGGGGGGGGGGGGGGGGGGGGGGGGGGGGGGGGGGGGGGGGGGGGGGGGGGGGGGGGGGGGGGGGGGGGGGGGGGGGGGGGGGGGGGGGGGGGGGGGGGGGGGGGGGGGGGGGGGGGGGGGGGGGGGGGGGGGGGGGGGGGGGGGGGGGGGGGGGGGGGGGGGGGGGGGGGGGGGGGGGGGGGGGGGGGGGGGGGGGGGGGGGGGGGGGGGGGGGGGGGGGGGGGGGGGGGGGGGGGGGGGGGGGGGGGGGGGGGGGGGGGGGGGGGGGGGGGGGGGGGGGGGGGGGGGGGGGGGGGGGGGGGGGGGGGGGGGGGGGGGGGGGGGGGGGGGGGGGGGGGGGGGGGGGGGGGGGGGGGGGGGGGGGGGGGGGGGGGGGGGGGGGGGGGGGGGGGGGGGGGGGGGGGGGGGGGGGGGGGGGGGGGGGGGGGGGGGGGGGGGGGGGGGGGGGGGGGGGGGGGGGGGGGGGGGGGGGGGGGGGGGGGGGGGGGGGGGGGGGGGGGGGGGGGGGGGGGGGGGGGGGGGGGGGGGGGGGGGGGGGGGGGGGGGGGGGGGGGGGGGGGGGGGGGGGGGGGGGGGGGGGGGGGGGGGGGGGGGGGGGGGGGGGGGGGGGGGGGGGGGGGGGGGGGGGGGGGGGGGGGGGGGGGGGGGGGGGGGGGGGGGGGGGGGGGGGGGGGGGGGGGGGGGGGGGGGGGGGGGGGGGGGGGGGGGGGGGGGGGGGGGGGGGGGGGGGGGGGGGGGGGGGGGGGGGGGGGGGGGGGGGGGGGGGGGGGGGGGGGGGGGGGGGGGGGGGGGGGGGGGGGGGGGGGGGGGGGGGGGGGGGGGGGGGGGGGGGGGGGGGGGGGGGGGGGGGGGGGGGGGGGGGGGGGGGGGGGGGGGGGGGGGGGGGGGGGGGGGGGGGGGGGGGGGGGGGGGGGGGGGGGGGGGGGGGGGGGGGGGGGGGGGGGGGGGGGGGGGGGGGGGGGGGGGGGGGGGGGGGGGGGGGGGGGGGGGGGGGGGGGGGGGGGGGGGGGGGGGGGGGGGGGGGGGGGGGGGGGGGGGGGGGGGGGGGGGGGGGGGGGGGGGGGGGGGGGGGGGGGGGGGGGGGGGGGGGGGGGGGGGGGGGGGGGGGGGGGGGGGGGGGGGGGGGGGGGGGGGGGGGGGGGGGGGGGGGGGGGGGGGGGGGGGGGGGGGGGGGGGGGGGGGGGGGGGGGGGGGGGGGGGGGGGGGGGGGGGGGGGGGGGGGGGGGGGGGGGGGGGGGGGGGGGGGGGGGGGGGGGGGGGGGGGGGGGGGGGGGGGGGGGGGGGGGGGGGGGGGGGGGGGGGGGGGGGGGGGGGGGGGGGGGGGGGGGGGGGGGGGGGGGGGGGGGGGGGGGGGGGGGGGGGGGGGGGGGGGGGGGGGGGGGGGGGGGGGGGGGGGGGGGGGGGGGGGGGGGGGGGGGGGGGGGGGGGGGGGGGGGGGGGGGGGGGGGGGGGGGGGGGGGGGGGGGGGGGGGGGGGGGGGGGGGGGGGGGGGGGGGGGGGGGGGGGGGGGGGGGGGGGGGGGGGGGGGGGGGGGGGGGGGGGGGGGGGGGGGGGGGGGGGGGGGGGGGGGGGGGGGGGGGGGGGGGGGGGGGGGGGGGGGGGGGGGGGGGGGGGGGGGGGGGGGGGGGGGGGGGGGGGGGGGGGGGGGGGGGGGGGGGGGGGGGGGGGGGGGGGGGGGGGGGGGGGGGGGGGGGGGGGGGGGGGGGGGGGGGGGGGGGGGGGGGGGGGGGGGGGGGGGGGGGGGGGGGGGGGGGGGGGGGGGGGGGGGGGGGGGGGGGGGGGGGGGGGGGGGGGGGGGGGGGGGGGGGGGGGGGGGGGGGGGGGGGGGGGGGGGGGGGGGGGGGGGGGGGGGGGGGGGGGGGGGGGGGGGGGGGGGGGGGGGGGGGGGGGGGGGGGGGGGGGGGGGGGGGGGGGGGGGGGGGGGGGGGGGGGGGGGGGGGGGGGGGGGGGGGGGGGGGGGGGGGGGGGGGGGGGGGGGGGGGGGGGGGGGGGGGGGGGGGGGGGGGGGGGGGGGGGGGGGGGGGGGGGGGGGGGGGGGGGGGGGGGGGGGGGGGGGGGGGGGGGGGGGGGGGGGGGGGGGGGGGGGGGGGGGGGGGGGGGGGGGGGGGGGGGGGGGGGGGGGGGGGGGGGGGGGGGGGGGGGGGGGGGGGGGGGGGGGGGGGGGGGGGGGGGGGGGGGGGGGGGGGGGGGGGGGGGGGGGGGGGGGGGGGGGGGGGGGGGGGGGGGGGGGGGGGGGGGGGGGGGGGGGGGGGGGGGGGGGGGGGGGGGGGGGGGGGGGGGGGGGGGGGGGGGGGGGGGGGGGGGGGGGGGGGGGGGGGGGGGGGGGGGGGGGGGGGGGGGGGGGGGGGGGGGGGGGGGGGGGGGGGGGGGGGGGGGGGGGGGGGGGGGGGGGGGGGGGGGGGGGGGGGGGGGGGGGGGGGGGGGGGGGGGGGGGGGGGGGGGGGGGGGGGGGGGGGGGGGGGGGGGGGGGGGGGGGGGGGGGGGGGGGGGGGGGGGGGGGGGGGGGGGGGGGGGGGGGGGGGGGGGGGGGGGGGGGGGGGGGGGGGGGGGGGGGGGGGGGGGGGGGGGGGGGGGGGGGGGGGGGGGGGGGGGGGGGGGGGGGGGGGGGGGGGGGGGGGGGGGGGGGGGGGGGGGGGGGGGGGGGGGGGGGGGGGGGGGGGGGGGGGGGGGGGGGGGGGGGGGGGGGGGGGGGGGGGGGGGGGGGGGGGGGGGGGGGGGGGGGGGGGGGGGGGGGGGGGGGGGGGGGGGGGGGGGGGGGGGGGGGGGGGGGGGGGGGGGGGGGGGGGGGGGGGGGGGGGGGGGGGGGGGGGGGGGGGGGGGGGGGGGGGGGGGGGGGGGGGGGGGGGGGGGGGGGGGGGGGGGGGGGGGGGGGGGGGGGGGGGGGGGGGGGGGGGGGGGGGGGGGGGGGGGGGGGGGGGGGGGGGGGGGGGGGGGGGGGGGGGGGGGGGGGGGGGGGGGGGGGGGGGGGGGGGGGGGGGGGGGGGGGGGGGGGGGGGGGGGCCTAAAGTGAAAAGACGAATTTGCGCGATGGAGCTAGAGAATGCCGAGGGAGGGTGAGAGGGATGCGGGTGTGTGCATGCATAAGAGAAAGTTAGCGCTAGCTACAAAGATAATAGGGTTGTGTGGGTGTAAAAGACGAATAGAGATCATATATACTTCACTATAAAAAGCGAATTCGGATATTTGAAGAATTTGTCATAGTGTTTCAAACCGACGCATCTGTGAATATATATAGCGGTGATACACATGGTGTGGTTATGAACATGTTATACTACATTTAATATATTTTATCTCTACTCTTATAAAAAAATGGAGTTGTTGATGATGGTGTGCCTGCCATCCTGCATTATTGGCCGTCCGATTTATATCTGGCGGATAGCAAGGAAACTATGATGGTTGAAGTTGGCAACAATCATGATTGTAGATTCTTATTAAAATAGAGAAACAAATTCAAATTTAGTTCGAATTGCAGCAGTAGTATAGACATTTGGAATGCACTAAAATGTTGGTATGAGTAGGTTACATGCATTATACAGTAAGCAAAAAAATTTAATCGGACATAACATGGATTCATACTCCCTCCTTCCATCTATATAGGGCGTAATGAGATTTTTAAGACCGCCTTTGACTGTTAACAAGATTAATAGTACATGACATGCACAATGTGAAAATTATATCATTGAAAGAACCTTTCACAGACGAATTTAACGGTGTGCTTTTGTGTAAGTTGCATGTCGTATATCATTGCTCTAATATTTGGTCAAAGTTAGCATCAAAAAACGCATTAGGCCCTATATAGATGGAAGGAGGGAGTAGCTTTGAATAGCATTTTTATAGTAAAACGGGGCAAGACTCTCTCTTTGTGTGGTGTGAATAGTTTTATTTTTTTCGTTTTATTTTTGGTTGAGGGAAGTGCGAATTGATTTGGTACGTACAAGTACAATATTACACGTTAGGCTTGTCCCTAAAATTCAATCCGCGCCTTGTTATATCCCGAAAATTCAGATATCGTGCTCCCAAAACTGGCGCCTTCACAACCCGCGCCTTGCTATCCCGAAATTAAAACGCGCGCGAAAACTCCCTCCAGCTGCCAAATCCCAACACGCGAAATCCCCCTTCTAACCCTGAGCCGAAAGGGCCGCTAGTTCAAATCGGTGGGGGCTACTTTTGTAACACACCCTCCATTTTGGACAAGCGCGTCCCTATGTCATGCTTCACCCCCTCCCATCGCCCCCTTTTCGCCATTCAAAATCCTAGGCCGCCATAACCTCTCCTCTCCAGCCGCGAAACCCCACCCTCCGTCGTCCACCACGTCACCGCTGCCTAGCCGGAGCCTCTTCCCCGATGACGTCGTCCACGGCAATAGCTCAATGTCCCTCGTCCACCTCCCCGGATGAGGATCCGTCGTCCATCTCGCCGTCCTGCCGGTTCAGCCGCCCTGTCCTCCACCTCCAAGGAGCTGCTCCAACGATCGCCTCGTCTATCGCGGCTGCTCCATCCCCACAGCACCGCCTTAACCTGCTCCACCACAACCGCAGCATCCTCACCGACTCCTCGGACGAAGCCGAGGCCTACTCGGCGCCAGCAAAGAGGTTGTACACTCATCACATTGCACCTTCTCCTTAACTCGACCTCCCGGCGCCAACGGTGCTCCGGGGGGGGGGGGGGGGGGGGGGGGGGGGGGGGGGGGGGGGGGGGGGGGGGGGGGGGGGGGGGGGGGGGGGGGGGGGGGGGGGGGGGGGGGGGGGGGGGGGGGGGGGGGGGGGGGGGGGGGGGGGGGGGGGGGGGGGGGGGGGGGGGGGGGGGGGGGGGGGGGGGGGGGGGGGGGGGGGGGGGGGGGGGGGGGGGGGGGGGGGGGGGGGGGGGGGGGGGGGGGGGGGGGGGGGGGGGGGGGGGGGGGGGGGGGGGGGGGGGGGGGGGGGGGGGGGGGGGGGGGGGGGGGGGGGGGGGGGGGGGGGGGGGGGGGGGGGGGGGGGGGGGGGGGGGGGGGGGGGGGGGGGGGGGGGGGGGGGGGGGGGGGGGGGGGGGGGGGGGGGGGGGGGGGGGGGGGGGGGGGGGGGGGGGGGGGGGGGGGGGGGGGGGGGGGGGGGGGGGGGGGGGGGGGGGGGGGGGGGGGGGGGGGGGGGGGGGGGGGGGGGGGGGGGGGGGGGGGGGGGGGGGGGGGGGGGGGGGGGGGGGGGGGGGGGGGGGGGGGGGGGGGGGGGGGGGGGGGGGGGGGGGGGGGGGGGGGGGGGGGGGGGGGGGGGGGGGGGGGGGGGGGGGGGGGGGGGGGGGGGGGGGGGGGGGGGGGGGGGGGGGGGGGGGGGGGGGGGGGGGGGGGGGGGGGGGGGGGGGGGGGGGGGGGGGGGGGGGGGGGGGGGGGGGGGGGGGGGGGGGGGGGGGGGGGGGGGGGGGGGGGGGGGGGGGGGGGGGGGGGGGGGGGGGGGGGGGGGGGGGGGGGGGGGGGGGGGGGGGGGGGGGGGGCCTAATGCATTTTTCGATGCTAACTTTGACCAAATATTAGAGCAATGATATGACATGCAACTTACAGAAAGCACACCGTTAAATTTGTCTATGAAAGGTTCTTTCAATGATATAATTTTCACATTGTGCATGTCATGTACTATTAATCTTGTCAATAGTCAAAGGTGGTCTTAAAAATCTCATTACACCCTATATAGATGGAAGGAGGGAGTATGAATCCATGTTATGTCCGATTAAATTTTTTCGCTTGCTGTATAATGCATGTAACCTACTCATACCAACATTTTAGTGCATTCCAAATGTCTATACTACCACTGCAATTCAAGCTAAATTTGAATTTGTTTCTCTATTTCAATAAGAATCTACAATCATGATTGTTGCCAACTTCAACCATCATAGTTTCCTTGCTATCCACCAGATATAATGCAGGATGGCAGGCACACCATCATCAACAACTCCGTTTTTTATAAGAGTAGAGATAAAATATATTAAATGTAGTATAACATGTTCATAACCACACCATGTGTATCACCGTTATATATATTCACACATGCATCGGTTTGAAACACTATGATAAATTCTTCAAATATCCGAATTCACTTTTTATAATGAAGTATATATGATCTCTATTCGTCTTTTACACCCACACAACCCTCTTATCTTTGTAGCTAGCGCTAACTTTCTCTTGTGCATGCACACGCCCACATCCCTCTCACCCTCCCTCAGCATTCTCTAGCTCCATCGCGCAAATTCGTCTTTTCACTTTAGGTCGTTCACCCATGATGTGTGTAGGCCTCCCCAGCTCCTTCTTTACGGCACACATCGATCGATATGCCTCTCTAGCCAGGGGGGGGGGGGGGGGGGGGGGGGGGGGGGGGGGGGGGGGGGGGGGGGGGGGGGGGGGGGGGGGGGGGGGGGGGGGGGGGGGGGGGGGGGGGGGGGGGGGGGGGGGGGGGGGGGGGGGGGGGGGGGGGGGGGGGGGGGGGGGGGGGGGGGGGGGGGGGGGGGGGGGGGGGGGGGGGGGGGGGGGGGGGGGGGGGGGGGGGGGGGGGGGGGGGGGGGGGGGGGGGGGGGGGGGGGGGGGGGGGGGGGGGGGGGGGGGGGGGGGGGGGGGGGGGGGGGGGGGGGGGGGGGGGGGGGGGGGGGGGGGGGGGGGGGGGGGGGGGGGGGGGGGGGGGGGGGGGGGGGGGGGGGGGGGGGGGGGGGGGGGGGGGGGGGGGGGGGGGGGGGGGGGGGGGGGGGGGGGGGGGGGGGGGGGGGGGGGGGGGGGGGGGGGGGGGGGGGGGGGGGGGGGGGGGGGGGGGGGGGGGGGGGGGGGGGGGGGGGGGGGGGGGGGGGGGGGGGGGGGGGGGGGGGGGGGGGGGGGGGGGGGGGGGGGGGGGGGGGGGGGGGGGGGGGGGGGGGGGGGGGGGGGGGGGGGGGGGGGGGGGGGGGGGGGGGGGGGGGGGGGGGGGGGGGGGGGGGGGGGGGGGGGGGGGGGGGGGGGGGGGGGGGGGGGGGGGGGGGGGGGGGGGGGGGGGGGGGGGGGGGGGGGGGGGGGGGGGGGGGGGGGGGGGGGGGGGGGGGGGGGGGGGGGGGGGGGGGGGGGGGGGGGGGGGGGGGGGGGGGGGGGGGGGGGGGGGGGGGGGGGGGGGGGGGGGGGGGGGGGGGGGGGGGGGGGGGGGGGGGGGGGGGGGGGGGGGGGGGGGGGGGGGGGGGGGGGGGGGGGGGGGGGGGGGGGGGGGGGGGGGGGGGGGGGGGGGGGGGGGGGGGGGGGGGGGGGGGGGGGGGGGGGGGGGGGGGGGGGGGGGGGGGGGGGGGGGGGGGGGGGGGGGGGGGGGGGGGGGGGGGGGGGGGGGGGGGGGGGGGGGGGGGGGGGGGGGGGGGGGGGGGGGGGGGGGGGGGGGGGGGGGGGGGGGGGGGGGGGGGGGGGGGGGGGGGGGGGGGGGGGGGGGGGGGGGGGGGGGGGGGGGGGGGGGGGGGGGGGGGGGGGGGGGGGGGGGGGGGGGGGGGGGGGGGGGGGGGGGGGGGGGGGGGGGGGGGGGGGGGGGGGGGGGGGGGGGGGGGGGGGGGGGGGGGGGGGGGGGGGGGGGGGGGGGGGGGGGGGGGGGGGGGGGGGGGGGGGGGGGGGGGGGGGGGGGGGGGGGGGGGGGGGGGGGGGGGGGGGGGGGGGGGGGGGGGGGGGGGGGGGGGGGGGGGGGGGGGGGGGGGGGGGGGGGGGGGGGGGGGGGGGGGGGGGGGGGGGGGGGGGGGGGGGGGGGGGGGGGGGGGGGGGGGGGGGGGGGGGGGGGGGGGGGGGGGGGGGGGGGGGGGGGGGGGGGGGGGGGGGGGGGGGGGGGGGGGGGGGGGGGGGGGGGGGGGGGGGGGGGGGGGGGGGGGGGGGGGGGGGGGGGGGGGGGGGGGGGGGGGGGGGGGGGGGGGGGGGGGGGGGGGGGGGGGGGGGGGGGGGGGGGGGGGGGGGGGGGGGGGGGGGGGGGGGGGGGGGGGGGGGGGGGGGGGGGGGGGGGGGGGGGGGGGGGGGGGGGGGGGGGGGGGGGGGGGGGGGGGGGGGGGGGGGGGGGGGGGGGGGGGGGGGGGGGGGGGGGGGGGGGGGGGGGGGGGGGGGGGGGGGGGGGGGGGGGGGGGGGGGGGGGGGGGGGGGGGGGGGGGGGGGGGGGGGGGGGGGGGGGGGGGGGGGGGGGGGGGGGGGGGGGGGGGGGGGGGGGGGGGGGGGGGGGGGGGGGGGGGGGGGGGGGGGGGGGGGGGGGGGGGGGGGGGGGGGGGGGGGGGGGGGGGGGGGGGGGGGGGGGGGGGGGGGGGGGGGGGGGGGGGGGGGGGGGGGGGGGGGGGGGGGGGGGGGGGGGGGGGGGGGGGGGGGGGGGGGGGGGGGGGGGGGGGGGGGGGGGGGGGGGGGGGGGGGGGGGGGGGGGGGGGGGGGGGGGGGGGGGGGGGGGGGGGGGGGGGGGGGGGGGGGGGGGGGGGGGGGGGGGGGGGGGGGGGGGGGGGGGGGGGGGGGGGGGGGGGGGGGGGGGGGGGGGGGGGGGGGGGGGGGGGGGGGGGGGGGGGGGGGGGGGGGGGGGGGGGGGGGGGGGGGGGGGGGGGGGGGGGGGGGGGGGGGGGGGGGGGGGGGGGGGGGGGGGGGGGGGGGGGGGGGGGGGGGGGGGGGGGGGGGGGGGGGGGGGGGGGGGGGGGGGGGGGGGGGGGGGGGGGGATTTTCGGGATATAACAAGACGTGGGTTGAATTTTAGGGACAAGCCTAATGTGTCGTAATATTGTACTTCTACGTACCAAATCAATTCGCACTTCCCTCAACCAAAAAGAAAACGAAAAAAATAAAACTATTCACACCACACAAAGAGATAGTCTTGCCCCGTTTTACTATACAATGCTATTCAAAGCTACTCCCTCCTTCCATCTATATAGGGCCTAATTTGTTTTTCGATGCTAACTTTGACCAAATATTAGAGCAATGATATATGACATGCAACTTACACAAAGCACACCGTTAAATTTGTCTGTGAAAGGTTCTTTCAATGATATATTTTTCACATTGTGCATGTCATGTACTATTAATCTTGTCAATAGTCAAAGGCGGTCTTAAAAATCTCATTACGCCCTATATAGATGGAAGGAGGGAGTATGAATCCATGTTATGTCCGATTAAATTTTTTTGCTTGCTGTATAATGCATGTAACCTACTCATACCAACAT
>JAAAWM010009839.1:0-29271 GCA_036873465.1 Thinopyrum obtusiflorum
GAAAAGTAATTCAGAATTGGTTTCTGTTTCAATTAGAACCCTGATGCAGACAAGGATTGTGTGGTTGTACATGTCACTCGCTATGAGGCGAATGACCTGAATATACGCACTGGAAAAACAGAGTTCTTAGGTTGTTGGATCCTGGAAGCCATTTGCAGTTATACCAATTAAGAGTTGTATTCCAGCCTCACTGTTGTCAGGCGCGTTGTCCAGGGTGTACTGAAGCACAAGAAGTTCAAAGCTACTCCTTCGTTTGTGAGGCATACTGTTCTTGTCAAGCTTATGCAGGAAGATGACGTGGCATGCCTCCACAAACAAGTTTATCAGTGGCAAGGCCACAAGGTTGTCTTCATGAAGGTTCACAGGATTGAGCAGCTGCGGGACGTCCTCGACGATGTTCATGGCAAGGTCTGTCTTGTGTCCAACCCAAATTAGATCGAGGCATGAAATAGTTGCCCCAGCTAGTGTTTAATAGTAGTTTGGATTGTGTCTAATTATCCGAACCTTGCATGTTATCGACCCCTCTAGGGCTAGTACTCTGTTTGAATCTGTCTTTGGGAACTGCTGCTACTTTTGTGTGCCCGTGAATCATGTGAGAACCATCGTAATTGTTGCCGAAACAGATGCGTCCTCACTAGTTTTTTCATGAATATGGCATGGTAAGACATAAGTTGTCACAGTTTATCATATGAGAAGTGTGTGTTTTGATGAAACAGAGCACTCGTTCGAGAACTGTGCGCCGACGTATACATAAGTACTTGTAAACACTATTGGTGCTACCCCACTTGTAAGCAGTTGTGCAAAACACGGCACATTGGCTCAGCTCGCTTCAACACTAGGCTATCGACCAGCTAACAATCAACAATCTGCTGTCTGACATATAAGCAACTATGTATCAGCTAACAATCAACAATCTGATGCCTGACATATAAGCAACTATGTATCTTGTGACAGTGGTTCATGCAGTTAATTGAGGCCACAATGTAATAAAGTCCAAATGTTCACACGCTAGTCCAACGCTCATGTGGAATACTCACATTAAACTCGTCTTCATAAAAAACTTGAAAAGCATAAGTTAAGCAATTTTATACATCTCAATGATTCATAGAACATAACAAACATATACTAGTTCACAGCAAAAGACAATGTTGTGAGAAGGTTTACAAATTAGGAAAAAACAAGCAAGCCTTCTCTGAGCAAAGGGCCTCCCGGCAGGCTTAAATTTCATGGAGTTCACTCTGGTTTTTTCTTGTTGCCACCATCCAGGGTTAGGTTCTCTCATTCCGGAATAACCAATTATAATTGTGGTCTCAGCTGGAATGCTGAACTGAACCATGTAGTGTACTAGCCACTTGAAATGCTTCTGCATTCCACTAAATTTAAGCACCGTTATTTGCATAAATAAGAAGACCACAATGCCTCTTGTCCGCGCACCTATCCAAAAAACCGCCGTGCAGCCGTGCCAGCTAGTCCTCGGCCCGTGGAAGAACTGGCAGAAAGTGCATTCCGGACTAGGATGCAGTTGTTTTTGCTCGTCCCTGCACTGCAATCAGGAAGTAAAACGTACGAATCAGCTTCTTTTAGATTGCGTTGGTCATTCTACCTTAGTTACTACCAATGTAGGAATACCTTGAAGACTGGAGGTTAGACGACGGCAACGAGGGATAGCCATCTCATTTTGCACAGTTGTACTAAAACTGAGGTGTGTGCTTTTGATTGCACGGATAGAAACGATACAGAGACAGACATCTCGAAACGATATGGAGACAGGCATCCCTGTTTGTGCAAATACAAAATACAGTTATTTAAACAGTGACAGATATCTGCAGTGGCGTATGATTAACAGCAGCATCTATTGTGTTATAATTGGCACTAGATTGACAGTATCAAGAGTCCTTAAGTAAGTAGCATCACATCACATCAACAATGCCACTAGATTAACATGCAGAACAATAGCATTAGTATTACTGTCATGAAAGTAGCACATGATCAGCAAATGTGCAATCAAATTTGTGCAGTTCCACTGGGATGACGCAATGTTAGCGGTGTGAGAGTTAAGTGTAACTCCAAAAACACAATTCATGGGAAATAAAGCAAGACGGAAGCACTTCATAAAATGGTGGTGTCATTGCTTCAATTTATCGATGGCACTAGACCATTACTTATAGTGACATTAGGTGGCATTGCTTAATGCTTCATGTGACTTTACATTAACGGTAGCGATATGGGCATAGGGACAGCAGGGGCATAAAGTGGTGAGGCAGATGTGGCTGCCGAGAGCGGCAAACACTCAGGCAGCATGTCTGCATTTGTCCCATTTTTTATCTCCTCGGTGACATTTTCCTATGTGAGCACAGGAAATCTAGACCTGCTCATTCTCATTTGCATTGTCCCCCAACACCCATCACTTTCTTTCCTTTTTCAACCAAGAGATAGGTCCACTTCCCCCCACCCTTCACCATCCACCATGCTTTTTTTGTCTTTTCAACCAAGAGACCGGTTGGGTAGCCAGTATCTACTACTTTCCCCCGTTTCCTCTTAGAACCAAGTCCTAGATTCATGCTACAGCTTTGCCACGTTCTTCCCTATTTGAACCAACTCTTAGAGTCGACTGTATGAACTAGCTTTACCTCTAATAATAGTAAAAGTCTAGGTGGCTTTGGAACAGCGGACGGAAGTAGAAAAAGATCCACACGAAGGGAGCTGGGGCAGTAGAGCAAGGCAGGTTTCGAAGGAATATATACCCGAGGGTCATTGGTGAGAGAGTCCTGGATTAGGGGGTATCCGGATAGCCGGACTGTATACATCGTCCGGACTATTGAAGCGTGAAGATACAAGACTCAAGACTTTGGCCCGTGTCCGGATGGGACTCTTCCTTGCGTGGAAGACAAGCTTGGCAATCCGGATATTATGTTTCCTTCCTTGTAACCGACTCCATGTAAACCCTAGCTCTCCGGTGTCTATATAAATCGGAGAGGATGGTCCTTAGAAGGCCGATCACAATTACAATCATACCATCATAGGATAGCTCTTAGGGTTTAGCCTCTAGATCTCGTGGTAGATCAACTCTTGTACTACTCATATGTTCAATATTAATCAAGCAGGAAGTAGGGTTTTACCTCCATCGAGAGGGCCCGAACCTGGGTAAACATTGTGTCCCTTGCTTCCTGTTACCATCAGCCTAAGACGCACAAATCGGGACCCCCTACCCGAGATCCGCTGGTTTTGACACCGACATTGGTGCTTTCATTGAGAGTTCCTCTGTGTCGGCGCTTCGAGGCTTGATGGCGTCTTCAATCGTCAACAACACGGTCCAGGGTGAGACTTTTCTCCCCGGACAGATCTTTGTGTTCGGCGGCTTCGCACTGCGGGCCAATTCGCTTGGCCATCTGGAGCAGATCGACAGCTACGCCCCTGGCCACCAGATCAGGTTCGGAAACTTGAACTACATGGCGGATATTCGCGGAGACTTGATCTTCAACGGATTCGGCCCTGTGCCAGGAGCGTCAGATAGTCACAACGACCACGGCCTTGACCTGCTGTCGGACAATGCTCGGAACATCATCCCTGCAATAGCCCCGGATCTAAATACGGGAGGGGGGGGGGGGGGGGGGGGGGGGGGGGGGGGGGGGGGGGGGGGGGGGGGGGGGGGGGGGGGGGGGGGGGGGGGGGGGGGGGGGGGGGGGGGGGGGGGGGGGGGGGGGGGGGGGGGGGGGGGGGGGGGGAAAAACAAATGTCGGGACAATGAAGAAAGCCCAGACAATACATCGGTAAATGTCGGATTCAGGGGCTCCAGACCCGGTCAACGGAAGAAGCCATTTAAAGGCAACAGAGACTGTCCATCTAGCCTGGACAAAACTCTAGACAGGCCCCGCCAGATTCACGGCACTCCCGGTAAACCAGCCAATCATACCAATAGAGAATGTTGGGTCTTCAAGCAGGCCGGCAAATTCAATGCTGAACACGATGGGAAGGGACCTCAAAGCAAGGACGAGGACGAATCTCGCCAGCCGAACACGGGGGGACAGAAGAAATTTCCATCGAAGATCAAAACGGTGAACATGATTTATGTCACTCATATCCCAAAGAGGGAGCGCAAACATGCACTCCGAGATGTCTATGCCATCGAGCCACGATGATAATGGTATGCCTATCGATGAACCTCCAAAGCGTCGTGCCGACCTCGATCCGGCAAAAGGAAAAACAGCAACATTGTCACGGATGACAATGATAATCCGGACCAAGCCGAGGACCCCGCAGACCCAGCACTGGAGCAGAACATGCGAGAGGACGGTGAACATAGTCCGTGGATGTTGTCTGACCATAGCGATGCTGTAGATAGCAACTATCAACCTATTTTCGAAGAGGAGATCAGCTTGGGTGAGGACGAATTTGTTATCCCAGAAGAACCATTAGAACAAGAATGCCTCCTTCAAAGGCTTATCGCCACTGCAAGGAGCCTGAAGAAGCAGAATGAGTGGCTTAAAGCCGCACAGGATACACTCAATGACAGATGGAACAAAGTGCTAGACGCTGAGGAAAAATACGGCGGTAATCGCCAAACAAAGAGCTATCCTAAACGTAAGATACTGCCTGAATTCGACGACGAGGTTGTTGCGCCTATACCGCTGAAAAACAATACGACCGACAAGCCAGACCGACCACCTCATGGTCGAGACAGAGCGGCTGGCAATGCCGCACACAAGCCCGCACCCCCTCCCCGTAAAGGAAGGGAGGTTGCGGCTCAGGACCAGAAACATGATCTACGTGAGGACCTGAACAAAAAGGCTGGAAAAACCAGGTCCATCTATGGATCTAGGGAACGTGCTCCTACACGGGACCAAAATCATCAAACCAAATATGCCGGTCATTTACCAGTTCGGAACCAATACCGAACATTGCAACCGTCGGACCCACGCCATAACACAGCCAAATACAGGGGTGCCGCACACCCCCTATGCTTCACTGATGAGGTGCTGGAACATGATTTTCCAGAAGGGTTTAAACCCGTAAACATCGAGGCATATGATGGAATGATGGACCCTACGGTTTGGATAGAATACTTCATTCTTCACATCCACATGGCTCGCGGAGATGATGTCCATGCCATCAAATACTTACCGCTCAAACTAAAAGGACCAGCTCGGCACTAGCTGAAAAGCCTCCCTGAAAACTCCATCGGAAGCTGGGAAGAACTTGAGGACGCTTTTCGGGCCAATTTCCAGGGGACCTATGTCTGGCCTACGGATGTAGACGATTTAAGTCACATAATCCAACAACCCGGAGAATCAGCCCGTAAGCTTTGGAACCAGTTTCTCACTAAGAAGAACCAAATCATTGACTGTCCGGACGCCAAAGACCTAGCGGCCTTCAAATACAGTGTCCAGGACGAATGGTTTGCCAGACACCTCGGCCAGGAAAAGCCAACGACAATGGCAGCCCTAACTACACTCATGACCCACTTTTGCGCGGGTGAGGACAGCTGGTTAGCCCGTAGCAGCACCAATGATCTCGACACATCTGAGGTCAGGGATGGCAACGCAAAACCATGACGCAACAAAAACAAATGTCGGGACAATGAAGAAAGCCCAGACAATACATCGGTGGGGGGGGGGGGGGGGGGGGGGGGGGGGGGGGGGGGGGGGGGGGGGGGGGGGGGGGGGGGGGGGGGGGGGGGGGGGGGGGGGGGGGGGGGGGGGGGGGGGGGGGGGGGGGGGGGGGGGGGGGGGGGGGGGGGGGGGGGGGGGGGGGGGGGGGGGGGGGGGGGGGGGGGGGGGGGGGGGGGGGGGGGGGGGGGGGGGGGGGGGGGGGGGGGGGGGGGGGGGGGGGGGGGGGGGGGGGGGGGGGGGGGGGGGGGGGGGGGGGGGGGGGGGGGGGGGGGGGGGGGGGGGGGGGGGGGGGGGGGGGGGGGGGGGGGGGGGGGGGGGGGGGGGGGGGGGGGGGGGGGGGGGGGGGGGGGGGGGGGGGGGGGGGGGGGGGGGGGGGGGGGGGGGGGGGGGGGGGGGGGGGGGGGGGGGGGGGGGGGGGGGGGGGGGGGGGGGGGGGGGGGGGGGGGGGGGGGGGGGGGGGGGGGGGGGGGGGGGGGGGGGGGGGGGGGGGGGGGGGGGGGGGGGGGGGGGGGGGGGGGGGGGGGGGGGGGGGGGGGGGGGGGGGGGGGGGGGGGGGGGGGGGGGGGGGGGGGGGGGGGGGGGGGGGGGGGGGGGGGGGGGGGGGGGGGGGGGGGGGGGGGGGGGGGGGGGGGGGGGGGGGGGGGGGGGGGGGGGGGGGGGGGGGGGGGGGGGGGGGGGGGGGGGGGGGGGGGGGGGGGGGGGGGGGGGGGGGGGGGGGGGGGGGGGGGGGGGGGGGGGGGGGGGGGGGGGGGGGGGGGGGGGGGGGGGGGGGGGGGGGGGGGGGGGGGGGGGGGGGGGGGGGGGGGGGGGGGGGGGGGGGGGGGGGGGGGGGGGGGGGGGGGGGGGGGGGGGGGGGGGGGGGGGGGGGGGGGGGGGGGGGGGGGGGGGGGGGGGGGGGGGGGGGGGGGGGGGGGGGGGGGGGGGGGGGGGGGGGGGGGGGGGGGGGGGGGGGGGGGGGGGGGGGGGGGGGGGGGGGGGGGGGGGGGGGGGGGGGGGGGGGGGGGGGGGGGGGGGGGGGGGGGGGGGGGGGGGGGGGGGGGGGGGGGGGGGGGGGGGGGGGGGGGGGGGGGGGGGGGGGGGGGGGGGGGGGGGGGGGGGGGGGGGGGGGGGGGGGGGGGGGGGGGGGGGGGGGGGGGGGGGGGGGGGGGGGGGGGGGGGGGGGGGGGGGGGGGGGGGGGGGGGGGGGGGGGGGGGGGGGGGGGGGGGGGGGGGGGGGGGGGGGGGGGGGGGGGGGGGGGGGGGGGGGGGGGGGGGGGGGGGGGGGGGGGGGGGGGGGGGGGGGGGGGGGGGGGGGGGGGGGGGGGGGGGGGGGGGGGGGGGGGGGGGGGGGGGGGGGGGGGGGGGGGGGGGGGGGGGGGGGGGGGGGGGGGGGGGGGGGGGGGGGGGGGGGGGGGGGGGGGGGGGGGGGGGGGGGGGGGGGGGGGGGGGGGGGGGGGGGGGGGGGGGGGGGGGGGGGGGGGGGGGGGGGGGGGGGGGGGGGGGGGGGGGGGGGGGGGGGGGGGGGGGGGGGGGGGGGGGGGGGGGGGGGGGGGGGGGGGGGGGGGGGGGGGGGGGGGGGGGGGGGGGGGGGGGGGGGGGGGGGGGGGGGGGGGGGGGGGGGGGGGGGGGGGGGGGGGGGGGGGGGGGGGGGGGGGGGGGGGGGGGGGGGGGGGGGGGGGGGGGGGGGGGGGGGGGGGGGGGGGGGGGGGGGGGGGGGGGGGGGGGGGGGGGGGGGGGGGGGGGGGGGGGGGGGGGGGGGGGGGGGGGGGGGGGGGGGGGGGGGGGGGGGGGGGGGGGGGGGGGGGGGGGGGGGGGGGGGGGGGGGGGGGGGGGGGGGGGGGGGGGGGGGGGGGGGGGGGGGGGGGGGGGGGGGGGGGGGGGGGGGGGGGGGGGGGGGGGGGGGGGGGGGGGGGGGGGGGGGGGGGGGGGGGGGGGGGGGGGGGGGGGGGGGGGGGGGGGGGGGGGGGGGGGGGGGGGGGGGGGGGGGGGGGGGGGGGGGGGGGGGGGGGGGGGGGGGGGGGGGGGGGGGGGGGGGGGGGGGGGGGGGGGGGGGGGGGGGGGGGGGGGGGGGGGGGGGGGGGGGGGGGGGGGGGGGGGGGGGGGGGGGGGGGGGGGGGGGGGGGGGGGGGGGGGGGGGGGGGGGGGGGGGGGGGGGGGGGAAGAGTGATCAATTGCTTTTCCGAACACCCCCGTATTATATGCGAGGGGGCTGAAGCCGACGACTGGCAAACTTTCAGATTATACTAAAAACGGCCGCACAGGAGGCACCAAAACTTTCAGGCAAAAGTATAAAATATGGCCTTAATATATCATAATATTGTTTTTACAAATTTGGTATACTCACTCGAACATTATATTTTTCGAGCACTGACCCTCTATTAAGCGGGCACCCTCCAGGATATCCTCAAAATAATGCTCTGGCGTGTGATGGTCCTTGCCCTCGGGTGGACTCTTCGCTGCAATATCGGTGGCCTTCATCTTCACCCAGTACGTCTTGACGCGGGCAAAGGCCATCCGTGCACCCTCAATGCACGTTGACCGCTTAACAGCATCGATACGCGGCACCGCATCAACAAGTTGCTGCACCAAACCGAAATAACTATTCGGAATTGGCTCAGTCGGCCACAGCCGGACTACGACGTCCTTCATGTCCGATCTGGATATCTTGTGGAGCTCGGCCCACTGGGCCATCTGTTCGTTCAGTAACAGCGGACGCTTCGGCATGCTGAATTGCGACCAGAAAAGCTTCTCCGTTGCACATCCTTCTTGCGTTTGGTAAAACTGCGCCGCATCGGAGACACTCTTCGGCAAGTCCAAGAATGCGTCTGGAGAACTCCACATTTGATTAAGGGAGGCATACTTCAGATCGCCGAATTTAGTCTGTAATAAGAAAGGCTTACCAGCCGCTATCTCCCCAGCTTGCTGGATCTCTTCCCGAGCCGCTCTAGACTCGGACCGTGCTTCTCTTGCCTCTTGTAAGGCCTTGCCGAGATTGACCGTTCTGGCTTTGTTATCCTTCTCAAGGAAATTGGCATCGAACATTGGCATCCTTTAGCTCATGCGTCATGGTAGATATTCTCTCCTCGCACTGGCGCCGAGCAGCCTGTTCGGCCTTTAACTCAGTAGCTGCCTTCTTGGCAGCCGCCTCACTCGTCCTGGCTTGCTCCTTGGCCCGGGCAAGCTCAGCCCGTAGGGCCTCAACTGCGGCAGCATTATCTACAGTTATGCACATCTCGGTATAGAATTTTCAGCGTCATGCTCATATTATCATACTTACATATACTGACTGCCCTAAAAACATACCTTGCGCCTCGTCGAGCCGCCTGTTAATCAGTGTGAGGTCATCATCCGCCACATCAAGTTTCTGCTTCAGCCTTGCAACCTCTGTAGCTGGGGCAGTCGTGATGGATGAAATAGCCTGTGTGCCAATTCATAAGATTATTTCCTGGGAATATCTTTTTGATCCTCTGATCGCCTCCCTTCGGATGCCAATCAGAGTCTCAGGGGCTACTATCTATACACAGGTGCATTTCGCACGTAGAAGTGCAATTGAGGATATTACATTACATACCTCGAAGCCTCCTAGCAGGCTCATGAAGGATTCATTCAATCCGCTTTTCGCGGACAGAATCCTCTCAACTACTGTACCCATTAAGGTACGATGTTCCTCTGAAACGGGTGCATGTTGCCGCATGCCCGTCAATGTATCCGGCGCCCTCAGATCCCTAGGAATGGCCGCGGGAGTACGGGCTTCCTTCGGAAGCATATGTTTACCCGACTCTAGTGTCGTCCCCGGCTGTAAACCGGATAGCCCGGGCCTTTTATTGTTGGTCCCCATAGGGTCCGCACGCCTCGGACTCTAGACGGCCGAAGTATCACCTTCGGGCGTAGTTTTCATTATCCCTCACACCGCTTGTTGATTGGGAGAGATCCTCCGGGACGACACCTCGGCGTCGTCCACCCTGTCGGGCGAGAAGGTCTGTGGAGGCGTCTCGCTTTCCATCATCTCCGGAAGAAGATCCCTCGAGGAGGAGGACTGTTGAGGAAGACTACATGCCGGACTACAAACATATAATTTAAATGTTACCCTGGTAACCGAAAAGCAATGGGATATGTTTTGGACGCCCCTGTTCATTTACGATTCGGCTAAGGGCTTGTCCTTACGGAGGAACTGTGCGACAATGTCGTCTTCTGAACCCGAGCCACCTGACAGGGACATCTTCCCTCGCTTGAGAGCCTTTGCTTCCAAATCTTCGGAGGCGGCCCTCTTCTTCCCATCGGGAGAGGGGATGTCAGTTTCTCCTTCTCTTTTGTCTTCGGAAAAGGGAGTTCCAATCTCCCCGGACATAGTGTCTGGTGTACCTTTAGAATAGAGGCCACATTTGGCCTTCTTGCTCTCCTCTTTGTCCCCCTTCGCCGACACTTGGTATGGCGCCGGAGCCAGCATCCTTGTTAACACAGGATCCGCTGGGTCTTCGGGAAGAGGGGTCGAACACCTAATTCTTTCCGCCTTCTTGATCTAGCCCTGGTCGAGGATGGTTTTCTTAGTATATTGTTACAAGATATTTAACTAAGCTGTGTTCAGGGAGTCGAGGGCCTACCGAGGTATCCGGATGGTTGCAGTCGAGGCCGATGTCCTCGGTAGTATCCGGCCACTGTTTTCGTGTCCCAAAGAATAACTTCCACATTCCTTTGTGCGTCGTGCCAAAGAAGTGCTGAAGAGTCCGTGGTCCTTTCGGATTGAACTCCCACATGCGGAGGGGCCGTCGTTGGCATGGTAGGACCCGGCGAACTAGCATTACCTGGATTACGTTGATGAGGCCGGTGTCCTTCTCGAGGAGGCTCCGGATGTGGCTTTGTAGCGTCTGCACTTCGTCCGTTGATCCCCAGTCCAGCCCCTTATTAATCCATGATGTGATCCGTAATGGAGGGCCCGACCGGAACGCAGGTGTAGCTACCCACTTGGTACCACGGGGTTCAGTGATGTAAATCCACTCCCGCTGCCATAGGTTGGAGGTTTCCGTGAAAGAGCCTTTTGGCCAAGGTGTATGGATGAGTTTGCTCACCGTAGCACCGCCGCACTCCGCTTGCTTCCCATCGACTACCTTTGGCATCATATTAAAGGTCTTGAGCCATAAGCCGAAGTGTGGGGGAATCCGGAGAAAGGCCTCGCACATGACGATGAACACCGAGATGTGAAGAAAGGATTCCGGAGCCAGATCATGAAAATCTAGCCCGTAATAGAACATGAGTCCGCGAACGAAGGGATGGAGAGCGAACCCTGGCCCTCGAAGGAAGTGAGAGATGAATACGACCCTCTCGCCGGATCTGGGAGCAGGAATGACCTGCCCTTGAGCAGGGAGCCTGTGGGGGATTTTCGTGGTTAGGTATCTTGCCGCCCGAAGCTTCGCGATATCCTCCTCTGTGACAGAGGAGGCCACCCACCGGCCTTGAAGGTTGGGTCCGGACATGGCTAGGAGGCTCAGAACAAATAAATTGAACCTTGGGTGCTAGAACTCGAGGTTGGAAAAGATGAGGAAGGGGAAAGCGTGGAGGAGAAAGACGGGTCTGTGCCCCTTTATAAAGGCGATGAATATCAAAAACGCCTCCTCCTAGGCCTCAAAACCTGCCTATTCCCAAGGAATCATACCAACGGGACGGTTGGGTTACCCATGCCCGTATTGATGAGAATCTCGTAATAAGGGGACACGATCTCTGCTTCGACAAGACGTGCTAATAAAACCGCTTCTCGAAACATGGAGCGGGAGGCTAAAGGAAAAAAAATGGTTCGGAATAATGACCGTGCAGGAACGTGGTGTCGCGTTACAAAAAGTTGTCAGCAGATTGGACTCGTGAAATATTATACTCTCTGCAGTTGTGTGTGGTACTTGTTTTGTAGAGCCGGACACGTTTTCTGTGCTCGAAGTCTGTTTTGGAGTATTCGGAGGAGGAACCCGCCTTGCAATGCCGAAGACAATCTACGCGCCGGACACATCGTCATTGAAGCCTGGTTCAGGGGCTACTGAGGGAGTCCTGGATTAAGGGGTCCTCGGGCGTCCGGGCTACATAATGTGGGCCGGACTGATGGGCCATGAAGATACAAGACAGAAGACTTTCTCCTGTGTCCGGATGGGACTCTTCTTGGCGTGGACGGCAAGCTTGGCGTTCGGATATGAAGATTCCTTTCTCTGTAACCGACTTTGTACAACCCTAGTCCCCTCCGGTGTCTATATAAACCGGAGGGTTTAGTCCGTAGAGGCAATCACAATCATAATCAGACAGGCTAGACTCCTAGGGTTTAGCCATTACGATCTCGTGGTAGATCAACTCTTGTAATACCCATATTCATCAAGATCAGGGGGGGGGGGGGGGGGGGGGGGGGGGGGGGGGGGGGGGGGGGGGGGGGGGGGGGGGGGGGGGGGGGGGGGGGGGGGGGGGGGGGGGGGGGGGGGGGGGGGGGGGGGGGGGGGGTTCGGTACTCGATCGGTGGAGCGCGAAGAAAGTTCGACTACATCAATGATCTCGTGGTAGATCAACTCTTGTAATACCCATATTCATCAAGATCAATCAAGCAGGACATAGGGTATTACCTCCATAGAGAGGGCCCGAACCTGGGTAAACATCGTGTCCCCCGTCTCCTGTTACCATCGACCTTAGATGCACAGTTCGGGACCCCTACCCAAGATCCGCCGGTTTTGACACCGACAGGGGGTTCGGCCCCCCCTTCCTTTCTCTCTTCCCCCTTCCCTTTCTTCTCCGGTGAAAAAGGAAAGGGGGGCGCCACTTGGGGAAACCCCAAGTAGGATTCGGATCCTTCTTGGGGCTCCCCCTGGCTGCCTCTCCTCCCCTCCCACCTATATATATGTGGGGAGGGGGCGCTTAGAACACACAACATCAATTGTTAGCCGTGTGCGGCGCCCCCCTCCACAGTTTACACCCCCGGTCATATTCTCGCGGTGCTTAGGCGAAGCCCTGCGTGGATCACATCACCATCACCGTCACCACGCCGTCGTGCTGATGGAACTCATCTACTACCTCAACACCTTGCTGGATCAAGAAGGCGAGGGGCGTCATCGAGCTGAACGTGTGTAGAACTCGGAGGTGCCGTACGTTCGGTACTCGATCGGTGGAGCGCGAAGAAAGTTCGACTACATCAATAGTGTTGTAAAACGCTTCCGCTTTCGGTCTATGAGGGTACGTAGACACACTCTCCCCCTCATTGCTATGCATCTCCATGGATATATCATTGCGTGTGCGTAGAAAATTTTTTGTTTTCCATGCAACGATTCCCAACAATGATGTCAGAAGCTTATCCCTTCTGGACGACCCAGATATTTAAGGTGGTCGACTAGCTCATCACTTGGCGAGGTGGGACTAATACGGGTGTGAAAATGTGCGTTAGGCCTTTAGTCCAGCCACCAACCGGGACTAAAGCTAGGTTTTAGTTTAGTATTTTATGTTAACCTAATAATGTTATATTTTCTTTTCTATTAAGTTATTAGTTTAGTATTTTTCTTTGCTGCTAAGTTTTATTTAGGACAAAAACTATTTTTGTTATTTGTAGTTAAGTCCTATAGTTCTGTCCCTTAGGGGTTTCTATTTGGATATCCTTGAAGTTTTGTTTTGCTTTCTATTTGCTTTTTCTTATTGTTTTCTTTATTGCTTTATTCATTGATTGTATTTTGATTGCTAGAATGCTTGCTAGAGTGAATGCTTATATGAATGCAATGTTTGATTATATAAATTTTCATCAGAGAGTGACAAACAGTTCTATCAAGTTATTTTTCATAGGTAACATTACCGCAACATTTCGCATTGAAGGGCCAGCATCAGGTGGTGGTTTGTCAATATGTTTTTGAAAATATGACACAAGGCGATCAATGATGTCAAAATCTTTCTTCCGGAATCTAAAGCCCTTTGGGTATAACCCAACATACTCATGATGTGGGTTTGAACTCCTGATGTAAGATAATATAAAGGTGCCTGGATGTTCATGAGATATGCCAAAACAATATACTATTCTCATAGGATTCTCTGATTTCTCAGCCCTCAACATATCATCAACTCTGCTTGCATGTTAGGTAAACTTGGATCATGGTTATTTCTTGAGAATGGCCATATCTTCATGGTTATTTCTCGAGAATTGCCATCTGATATGTTGTCCTCAGTTTCACCAGAAAGCAACCAGAGAACTCCTCATCTGGACTTGGCTCGGCATAAGGGGTCCTCTGATTACAGAAACCACATAGTACCTCCAACTTTATGTCATACAACGTTTCTCTCTTATCATCTCCGATGCTTCTGCTATATTCATCTATGTCAAGACGTTTAAGCCATGTCTATATTAACCTTCTTATTTTATATGGAGCCACCAACCGGGACTAACCGCGTATGATCAACCTTGCAAAACTTGGGACTGAAATCACTACAACTGGTGGGGGTGTGTATGGCCTATGCGTGTCAACCTCAAGCGACTTATCTGGAATGCTCAGAAGACATTCATATTTTGTTTGGACATAGTTGCATTGATTAACTCCCCTGTAAAATTAAAATACTAAAAGGATAGGAATAATTGAAATTTCATAACTTAATAAATAATTATTCTAAAATCATATTTCAAATGCCAAAATGCCCTAGCTAGCTCTTGCAAAGATTCCCTTCGGTTTGTCTGAAGTGGCACTTTCCAGCTATAAGTCCGGAAACTCACACTAGAGAGAAAGTGATGGCGGTGAAGCCGGTCACATCCCAGAGTGGGATCTTGGGGTATAAAACTTTTTCTTCGCGTGTGTCCCTTGCTTATTGCGTTGTAACCATGGATAATCTTCATCATTTAACAGGATGCTTGGGTCAGTCTTCACTGTGAAGGGAGGAATTTCATGAAACTTTTCATAATCTTCTGACATGTCTGTCTTGTCCTCCACTCCCATGATGTTTCTTTTCCCTGAAAGAACTATGTGGCGCTTTGGCTCATCATATGATGTATTCGCTTCCTTATCTTTTTGTTTTCTCGGTTTGGTAGACATGTCCTTCACATAGAAAACTGATACGTCTCCAACGTATCTATAATTTTTGCTTGTTCCATGCTGTTATATTATCATTCTTGGATGTTTTACAATCATTTTACAGCAACTTTATATCATTTTTTGGGACTAACTTATTGACATAGTGCCCAGTGCCAGTTGCTGTTTTTTGATTGTTTTTTACTTCCCAGAATATCAGTACCAAACGGAGTTCAAACGCAGCGAAACTTTTTGGAGAATTTTTGTGGACCAGAAGGAACAACTTGGGCCAAAGAAGTACCAGAGGGGTGCCCCGAGAGGGCACAACTGACCTAGGTGCGCCTGGGGGCCCAAGCGCGCCCTGGTGGGTTATGCCCACCTCGATGGCCTCCCGCACCGCCTCTTCGCCCTATAAATACCCAAATATTCCAGAAACCCTAAGGGAGTCGACGAAACACAATTCCAGCTGCCGCAAGTTCTAGAACCACGAGATCCAATCTAGACACCATCACGGAGGGGTTCATCATCCTCATTGGTGCCTCTCCGATGATGCGTGAGTAGTTCATAAAAATTCTCCAAAAAGTTTCGCTGCGTTTGGACTCCGTTTGAAACTGATATTCTGCGAAGTAAAAAAAACAAGCAAAAAATAGCAACTGGCACTGGGCACTATGTCAATAGGTTAGTCCCAAAAAATGATATAAAGTTGCTATAAAATGATTGTAAAACATCCAAGAATGATAATATAACAGCATGGAACAAGCAAAAATTATAGATACGTTGGAGACATATCAATATCCTCATATTTCTTCTTTGAATCTTTGGTTTAGTTAGGCCAACTAGATCGATTTTTCTTGTCATGGGAAGAGGTGCTTTGTGATGGGTTCGATTGTGCAGTGTTCTTTCCCAGTGACAGAAGGGGCAGCAAGACACGCATGTATCGTTGTTATTAAGGATAACAAGATGGGGGCTATTCCTACTTGAATAGATCTCGTCTACATCATGTCATCGTTCTTATTGCATTACTTTGTTTCTCCATGAACTTAATACACTAGATGCATGCTAGATAGCGGTCGATGTGTGGAGTAATAGTAGTAGATGCAGGCAGGAGTCGGTCTACTAATCTTGGACGTGATGCCTATATAATGATCATTGCCTGAATATCTTCATAATTATTTGATGTTCTATCAATTGCCCAACAGTAATTTGTTTACCCACCGTATGCAATTTTCTTGAGAGAAGCCACTAGTGAAATCTACAGCCCCCGGGTCTATTCTTTATCATATTTGCTTTGAGATCTATTTTTATTCGCTTTTATTTTCAGATCTATTGTACCAAAAACCCAAAAATACCTTGCTGCACTTTTTTGCTATTTATTTTATTTTGCTTTTTATCAAGAGCTATCTATACAATTTTTATCCTATCAACTTGACAATTTCTGGCATCATTACCCATAGAGGGATTGAAAACCCCTCCTAATCGTCGGGTTGCAAGTATTTGTTATTTGTGTGCAGGTACCGTTTACATAGAGTTGCTTGGTTCTCCTACTGGATTGATACCTTGGTTTCATAACTGAGGGAAATACCTACCGTAGTTGTGCTGCATCATCCCTTCCTATTTGGGGAAATACCGACGTAGTTCAAGCGACATCAAAAACCTGCGCCACATCATTGGCTAGGACGAATGGTTCATCTGTGTACCCAAGATTGTTGAGATCCACTGTTGTCATTCTGTACTGTGGGTCTACCTGTACCCCGCTGATACGTCCCCAACATATCTATAATTTTTTATTGTTCCATGTTGTTATATTATCATTCTTGGATGTTTTACAATCATTTTATAGCAACTTTATATCATTTTTTGGGACAAACCTATTGAGATAGTTCCCAGTGCCAGTTGCTGTTTTTTGCTTGTTTTTTACTTCACAGAATATCAGTACCAAACGGAATTCAAACGCAGCGAAACTTTTTGTAGATTTTTTTGGACCATAAGACAACTTGCGAGCCAAGGAAGCATCTGGGGGAGGCCCGTGGGGGCCATGATACACCAGGGCACGCCAGAGGCCCCTGGCGCACCCTGATGTATCATGGGGCCCATGGAGGTCTCCTCCACCGCCTCTCAGCTCTATAAATACCCAAATATTTTAGAAACCCTAGGGGAGTCGACGAAACACAATTCCAGCCGCCGCAAGTTCTAGAACCACGAGATCCAATCTAACAAGATCACGAAGGGGTTCATCATCCTCATTGGTGCCTCTCCGATGATGCGTGAGTAGTTCACCATAGACCTATGGGTCCGTAGGCAGTAGCTAGATGGCTTCTTCTCTTTTTTTGATTCTCAATACAATGGTCTCTTGGAGATCTATTTGATGTAATGACTTTTTGCAGTGTGTTTGTTGGGATCCGATGAAGTTTGAGTTTATGATCAGATCTATATTCATGAAAGTTATTTGTGTCTTCTTTGATCTCTTTTATGCATGATTATTTATAGCCTCGTATTTCTTCTCCGAATCTTTGGTTTAGTTAGGCCAACTAGATTTATTTTTCTTGCAATGGGAAGAGGTGCTTTGTGATGGGTTCGATCTTACGGTGTCCTCACCCAGTGACAGAAGGGGTAGCGAGGCACGTTGTATCGTTCCTATTAAGGATAACAAGATGGGGTATATTCCTACATGAATAGATCTTGGCAACATCATGTCATCGTTCTTATTGCATTACTCCGTTTCTCCATGAACTGAATACACTAGATGCATGCTGGATAGCGATTGATGTGTGGAGTAATAGTAGTAGATGCAGAATTGTTTCGGTCTACTAATCTTGGACGTGATGCCTATATTCATGATCATTGCCTGGATATCTTCATAATTATTTATTCTTCTATCAATTTCCCAAAAGTAATTTGTTTACCCATCGTATGCTATTTTCTTGAGAGAAGTCACTAGTGAAATCTACGGCCCCGAGTCTATCTTTTATAATATTGCTTTCAGATCTATCTTTTATCCTTTTTTGTTTTCAGATCTATTATTCCAAAAACCCAAACATACCTTGCTGCACTTTTTCTTTACTTATTTTATTTCACATTTTATTCAGATCTATTTACCCAAAATCATACAAACCAATCTATCTTTTTACCGTGGAGGGATTGACAACCCCTCTTACGCGTCGGGTTGCAAGTATTTGTTCTTTGTGTGCAGGTATCGTTTACATAGTGTTGCTTGGTTCTCCTACTAGATTGATACCTTGGTTTCATAACTGAGGGAAATACTTACCGTAGCTGTGCTGCATCATCCCTTCCTCTTTGGGGAAATACCGACGCAGTCTAAGCCACGTCAAAGGAATTTCTGGCGCCGTTGCCGGGGAGACATCATCAACATCTATCAGGTTCCTAATCACAAATCTCATCTCCTTGCAATTTACATTATTAGCCATTTGCCTCTCATTTTCATCTCCCCCACTTCTAAAACGCTTTTGCGAAAATCACAAAAATATTTACCTTTTTATTTGCCTTCTTTTTTGTTTGCCTTTTTCTCGTTCGATCTTTTGTCTACTTGTGTTGCCATGTGCCTTCTATTTGCTTGCATCTTCGCTTGCTAAAAATCTATTGATATGGATCCTCATCCACTTGCTAATCTTTTTAAAAGATCCAATCATGATGAACCAATTGCTAGTGAGTTGAGTGCACTAGATTATCTTTACGAAGTTTTGCTTGAGATTCGTGAATCTTAAAATTGTGATGAATAAATTTATAAAGTGATTCATGATAGCTCCTGGAATGAAAAGCATAATTGCAATGATTTTACTATAAATTCTATTAATGTCAATTGTGTGAATAATATGCAAAGCTACAAGCTTGGGGATGTTAATTTTGTTATGTCCGCTACTTATTGCAATGATCATGATTGAGGTGGTGATGCTTCTTATGATCTTGAAAATTTATTTAAGCCTCATGATGAATATGATATTGATAATAATGTTTACAATAATATTGAAAGTGAGTTTGGAAGAGCGTCAACTTTAGGTAAAAATAATCCCACATATTTGGAGAGTGTTCAATCTTTAGTTGATGTTAATCCCACTATCTTGCAAGATTATAAAACTTTATGCATGTAGATCATGAAGAGAAAATTTTATATGAAAGCTATATTGTTGAATTTGATTATGATCCTACATGTAATTATTATGAGAGAGGAAAATATGGTTGTAGAAATTTTCATGTTACTAAATTACCTCTCGTTATGTTGAGATTGTCAATGCTTTATTTCTCTCCTTTGCATATGCTAGATATTTCTTGTCTTCCTAATTTGTTTGCTTATAAAATTCCTATGCATAGGAAGTATGTTAGACTTAAGTGTGTTTGTCACGTGTTTTATGATGCTCTCTTTGCGCTTCAATTCTTATCTTTTATGTGAGCATCAATAAAATCTCAAGCCTATCTTGATGGCTATAAAGAAAGAGCTTGTTGGGAGGCAACCCAATGAATAAAATTTATTTTTGCCTTTTCTTTCTGTTCCTGAATATTTGCAAAATTATGCCTCTGTCATGATTGTGTTTTTTATGTTTTAATTAGTGTTTGTGCCAAGTAAAGCCTTTGGGATAGCTTTGGGTGATAGTTGATTTGATCCTGTTGAAAAACAAAAACTTTTGCGTCCAGTAACAGAATTGTTTAAATTCACATAAGCAACGAAAAATTCTGAATTTTTTACACAAGATTTATATACAAATTTTCTATGTTTTACTAATTTTTCAGACGTTTTGGATTAACAGAAGTATGAGTAAAATTCACGTCTTTACAGAGTGTTCTGTTTTTGACAGATTCTGTTTCCTTTGCATTGTGTGCTTATTTTGATGAATCTATGGATTGTATCGGGGGTATAAGCAATGTTAAAGTTAGAATACAGTAGGTATAATGCAATAACAAAATATGAAT
The DNA here is from genome assembly GCA_036873465.1 of Thinopyrum obtusiflorum. Lineage (NCBI taxonomy): Eukaryota > Viridiplantae > Streptophyta > Magnoliopsida > Poales > Poaceae > Thinopyrum > Thinopyrum obtusiflorum. The sequence goes on from JAAAWM010009839.1 coordinate 19,511, forward strand.
GGGTTTGCAACAGTACTTAAAGTGAAGATTGGTTTCCTTATACTAACGGATCTCACGAAGATTTTGTTAAGTTTTGTGTGATTGAAGTTTTCAATTTTTGGGTGAGATCATGATGAATGAAGGAATAAGGAGTGAAAAGAGCCTAAGCTTGGGGATGCCCATGGCACCCCAAGTTAATATTCAAGGAGAACCAAGCAAGTAAGCTTGGGGATCCCCGGAAGGCATCCCCTCTTTGTTCTAACAACCATCGGTAATTTTACTTGGAGCTATATTTTTATTCGTCACATATCATGAGTTTTGCTTGGAGCGTCTTGTATCATATGAGTCTTTGCTTGTTTTGCTTTTTAGTTTGTCATGTTTATCCTTGCTGGACACACCTATTTGAGAGAGCCAAAATTATGCTATGATTTGTTAGAATTGCTCTATGTGCTTCACTTAAATTTTTTGAGCTATGGAATTGCTCCAGTACTTCACTTATATCTTTTTGAGCACGGTGTGCTTTAATATTTTTGAACAAATTCTCTCATGCTTCACTTAGATTTATTTGAGAGTTAGTAAAAATTTTGAAGAAATTCTCTCATGCTTCCCTTATATTATTTTGAGAGAAGAAAATTTTTATGCTCATGTTCTTCACTTAAATTTGTTTGAGCTTATCAAAAGCAATTGCAACATATGAAACTAGTCCCAAAGTGATAGATATTCATGGGGGGTATAATAAAAACTTTCATGAAGATCATTGGACAAAATAAACTTGATTCTTTGTAATAGTTTTGAGACATGATGATAGTAATATGTGAGTCATGTTGGCGAGTAATTATGCTTTAGTAAGAATATTGGTGTTAAGGTTTGTGATTCCCTATGCAAGCACGAAAGTCAATAGTTATGCAATGAAATTACATCCTACTTGTGGTGAATTATTCAGTGTTAGTTATGCTTAATGCTCGTTTATGAGAATTTTTGTTTCTTGGTTGGTTGCTTCTCAATCTTTTTGCTAGCCTCCCTTGTACTAAGTAGAAATACTACTTGTGCACCCAAAATCCTTAAACCAAGTTTTGCCATATGAGTCCACCATACCTACCTATATGCGGTATTTCTGTGCCGTTCTAAGTAAATTTGTATGTGCCAACTCTAATTTTCAAAATGAATTTCCTTTTTGTGTGCCTGTACTGCTCATGAAGCGGCAGGGGGTGGCCAATATTTTTTCATGCTAGATGTGTTATTCTCAAGATGAGTGTTTATTCAGTTGTCATTGCACGAGAGTATGATGGTAATAGGGATGCCCAGTCCCGAAATGAAAAAGAAATTTACTTTATGTTATCAAATAATAAATTCCTTGGAAAGTGTTGGTATGGACGGTACCCGTGGATACGGCTAGCCGTGGAATGTGAAAGTATGGTGGAAAAAGGAATAAACTTTATTTATGTTTGGGAACCGCCTATGATGTATCTAGCATGGAAAGTATTGGGAACTACTCGGTTGTTTTCGTTGACGGGAAAAGCATGCCTCTCAAAATATTTGTATCTCTCAATTTAAGCTTTGAGCTCTAGCACCTCTACAAATCTCTGCTTCCCTCTGCGAAGGGCCTATCTATTTACTTTTATTCAAAAAAAATATTTTGAGTCTCCATCTTCTCTTATAAAGAACCAACTAGGGAGCACTATGATCGTACTTGAGCATTGGATGTAGGTAATATTCGAGTGTGTTTCGTGAATGGATCAATGATTGAGCATGATGGGCTAGGGATAACTTTCTTTAGTGTTGATATTTTGAAAGACATGGTTGCTTGTTGATATGCTTGAGTATTGAATTCTTCATGTCAAAACTAGACTATTGCTTTGAACCATCTAAAAAGTCCAAATGTCCATGCGACAAAAGAAAAGAATATGTGATGAACATGTTAGGCAACATTCCACATCAAAAATTCTATTTTTATCATTTACCTACTCGAGGACGAGCAGGAATTAAGCTTGGGGATGCTGATACGTCTCCAACGTATCTATAACTTTTTATTATTCCATGCTGTTATATTATCATTCTTGGATGTTTTACAATCATTTTATAGGAACTTTATATCATTTTTTGGGACTAACCTATTGACATAGTGCCCAGTGCCAGTTGCTGTTTTTTGCTTGTTTTTTACTTCACAGAATATCAGTACCAAACAGAATTCAAACACAGCGAAACTTTTTGGAGATTTTTTTTGGACCAGAAGACAACTTGGGAGCCAAGGAAGCACCTGGGGGAGCCCTGTGGGGCCCACGATACACCAGGGCGCCAGAGGCCCCTGGCGCGCCCTGATGTATCATGGGGTCCACGGAGGTCTCCTCCACTGCCTCCCATCTCTATAAATACCCAAATATTCCAGAAACCCTAGGGGAGTCGACGAAACACAATTCCAGCCGCCGCAAGTTCCAGAACCACGAGATCCAATCTAACACGATCACGGAGGGGTTCATCATCCTCATTGGTGCCTCTCCGATGATGCGTGAGTAGTTCATCATAGACCTACGGGTCCGTAGGTAGTAGCTAGATGGCTTCTTCTCTCTTTTTGATTCTCAATGAATGGTCTCTTGGAGATCTATTTGATGTAATGACTTTTTGCGGTGTGTTTGTTGGGATCCGATGAAGTTCGAGTTTATGATTAGATCTATATCCATGAAAATTATGTGAGTCTTCTTTGATCTCTTTTATGCATGATTATTTATAGCCTCATATTTCTTCTCTGAATCTTTGGTTTAGTTATGCCAACTAGATTGATTTTTCTTGCCATGGGAAGAGGTGCTTTGTGATGGGTTCGATATTACGGTGTCCTAACCCAGTGACAGAAGGGGTAGTGAGGTACGTATGTATCATTGCTATTAAGGATAACAAGATGGGATCTATTCCTACATGAATAGATCTTGTCTACATCATGTCATCGTTCTTATTGCATTACTCTGTTTCTCCATGAAATTAATACACTAGATGCATGCTGGATAGCGGTCGATGTGTGGAGTAATAGTAGTAGATGCAGAATCATTTCGGTCTACTAATCTTGGACGTGATGCCTATATTCATGATCATTGCCGGGATATCGTCATAATTATTTGTTCTTCTATCAATTGCTCAACAGTAATTTTTTTACCCACCATATGGTATTTTCTCGAGAGAAGCCACTAGTGAAATCTACGCCCCCCGGGTCTATCTTTTATCATATTGCTTTCAGATCTATCTTTTATCCTTTTTTGTTTTCAGATCTATTATTCCAAAAACCCAAAAAATACCTTGTTGCACTTTTTCTTTACTTATTTTATTTTGCGTTTTATTTAGGTCTATTTATCCAAAATCATACAAACCAATCTATCTTTTTACCGTGGAGGGATTGACAACCCCTCTTACACGTCGGGTTGCAAGTATTTGTTCTTTGTGTGCTGGTACTGTTTACATAGTGTTGCTTGGTTCTCCTACTGGATTGATACCTTGGTTTCATAACTGAGGGAAATACTTACCTTTGCTGTGCTGCATCATCCCTTCCTCTTTGGGGAAATACCGACGCAGTCTAAGCCACGTCACCCGCCTCCTGACATATTGGCCCATTTGCACCGAAACAAAGGGACCTTAAAATCACGTCCATAGTCAAGTTCCCATATCTCCTCTATGTAACCATAATATGTGTCCTTTGCCCTATTGGTATTTGCTGCATCAAAGTGGACACCACTGTTTTGGTTGGTGCTCTTTTTACTTGGGCAATCGTGTAAAATGTATTCCCATTTATCTCGTACCTTGGAAAGTCAATACAGTCAAAGATGGTGTCCTAGCCAACAAGTACAGCTCATCTCCAACAGTGTTGTTACTCATGAGATGTGTTTGCAACCAACCGCCGAAAGTCAACAAGTGTGCACGTGTAATCCATTCGTTAGACTGCCCCGAGTGTTGGGAGCGTACAATATTCTTGTGTTCATTGATATACGGGGCCACCAAGGTAGAATTTTGTAGAACTGTGTAGTGTGCTTGCGCCCAAGAATGCCCGTCCCTACATATTATTGATTTTGGTCCTAGCGTGCCTTTTCCACTCAGTCTCCCCTCATGCCGCGATTGAGGAACACCAATCGGCTTAAGGTTAGGAATAAAGTCAACACAAAACTCAATAACCTCCTCTGTTTCATGGCCCTTGGAGATGCTTCCTTCTGGCCTAGCACGGTTATGAACATATTTCTTTAAGACTCCCATGAACCTCTCAAAGGGGAACATATTGTGTAGAAATACAGGACCCAAAATGGCAATCTCGTCGACTAGGTGAACTAGGACGTGCGTCATAATATTGAAGAAGGATGGTGGGAACACCAACTCGAAACTGACAAGACATTGGACCAAATCATTCTGTAACCTTGGTAGGATTTCTGGATCGATTACCTTCTGAGAAATTGCATTGAGGAATGCACATAGCTTCAGAATGGCTAATCGAACATTTTCGGGTAGAAGCCCCCTCAATGCAACCGGAAGCAATTGCATCATAATCACGTGGCAGTCATGAAACTTTAGGTTCTGGAATTTTTTCTCTGCCATATTTATTATTCCCTTTATATTCGACGAGAAGCCGGACGGGGCCTTGATACTGAGCAGGCATTCAAAAAATATTTCCTTCTCTGCTTTGGTAAGACCGTAGCTGGCAGGACCTTGATATTGCTTTGGATGCATGCCGTCTTTTTCATTCATACGCTGCTGGTCCTCCCGTGCCTCCGATGTATCTTTTGTCTTCCCATACACACCCAAGAAGCCTAGCAGGTTCACGCAAAGATTCTTCATCACATGCATCACATCGATTGCAGAGCGGACCTCTAGGACTTTCCAATAGGGTAGGTCCCAAAATATAGATTTCTTCTTCCGCATGGGTGCGTGTCCGTCAGCGTCATTCGGAACAGATTGCCCGCCAGGACCCTTTCCAAAGATTGCTTTTAAATCCTTGACCATATCAAATATATCACCACCAGTACGGGGGACAGGCTTCTTCTGGTGATCTGCCTCACCTTTGAAATGCTTGCCTTTCTTTCTTAAGGCATGCTTGGTCGGAAGAAATCGACGATATCCCAGGTACACATTCTTCTTACATTTGTCCAAATTTATACTTTCAGTCTCATCTAAATAGTGTGTGCATGTGTTGTATCCCTTGTTTGTCTATCCTGAAAGGTTACTAAGAGTAGGCCAATCATTGATGGTTACAAACAGCAACGCTCGTAGGTCAAATTCCTATTGTTTGTGCTCATCCCACACACGTACACCTTTGATATCCCACAGCTGTAAAAGTTCTTCAACTAATGGCCTTAGGTACACATCAATGTCGTTGCCGAGTTTCTTAGGGCCTTGGATGAGCACTGGCATCATAATGAACTTCTGCTTCATGCACAACCAAGGAGGAAGGTTATAGATACATAGAGTCACAGGCCAGGTGCTATGATTGTTGCTCTGATCCCCAAAAGGATTAATGCCATCTGCACTTATACCGAACCATAAGTTCCTTGTGTCATGTGCAAACTCTGGCCACTTTCTCTCGATTTTTCTCCACTGCGACCCATCAGCGGGTACTCTCAATGTCCCATCTTTCTTACAGTCTTCTTTGTGGCATCACAACAACTTGGCATGCTCTTTGTTTCTGAACAGACGTTTCAACCGTGGTATTATAGGAGCATACCACATCACCTTGGCAAGAACCCTCTTCCTGGGGCGCTCGCCCTCAACATCACCAGGGTCATCTCGTCTGATCTTATACCGCAATGCACCGCTTACTGGGCATGCATTCAAATTCTCGTACTCCTCACCGCGGTAGAGGATGCAGTCATTAGGGCATGCATGTATCTTCTGCACCTCTAATCCTAGAGGGCAAAGAACCTTCTTTGCTTCGTACGTACTGTCGGCCAATTCGTTATCCTTTGGAAGCCTCTTCTTCATTATTTTCAGTAGCTTCTCAAATCCCTTGTCAGATAAACCATTCTCTGCCTTCCATTGCAGCAATTCCAGTGTGGTACCGAGCTTTGTGTTGTCATCTTCGCAATTTGGGTACAACCTTTTTTGTGATCCTCTAACATGTGATTGAACTTCAACTTCTCCCTTTCACTTTCGCATTCTCTCTGTGCATCAACAATGACCCGGCGAAGATCATCAGTGGGCACATCTGGTGCCTCTTGATCTCAGCTTCCCCCGTTGCAGTATCACTGTATTCAGGGAACATAGGATAGTTGTCATCATCCTCTTCTTCTTCATTGTCTTCCATCATAACCCCTCTTTCTCCGTGCTTGGTCCAACAATTATAGTGGGGCATGAAACCGAACTTAAGCAGGTGGAAGAAGGGTTTTCGAGGAAGAGTAATCCTTCGTATTCTCACAGACAACACATGGACAATACATAAAACCATTCTGACTGCTTGCCTCAGCCACATCGATAAAATTATGCAGGCTCGTAATGTACTTGGAAGTGCGTCGGTCATCGTACATCCATTGCCGGTTCATCTGCATTATATAATTAAGTATATCAAAAACCATTACAGAACATCATGAATAGAGAAATGACCAAATTAATACAAGTTCATCACATTTAAACCAAAGTAATAGTGATCAAATGTTATTACTACAAAAATAAATACATAAAGTTCATACATAGTTCTCATAAAACAACATACAATTATCTGGAGCATCTAAAACATACATTGAAACTAATATACAACTATGTAAAACATTTAAATGCAACAACAAATGCGATCAAAATCGCAACTAAGGTAACAATTGATCCAACTGCATAATGATACCAAGCCTCTTTATCAATGACATATTTTCTAATCTTTCTAATCTTCAAGCGCATTGCATCCATCTGGATCTTGTGTAGATCGACGACATCGGCAACATGCAACTCCAATTTCATCTTCTCTTCTTCAATTCTTTTCAATTTTTCTTTTAAATAATTGTTTTCTTTTTCAACTAAATTTAACCTTTTGACAAGAGGGTCGGTTGGAATTTCTGGTTCACATACCTCCTAGATAAAAACATCTATGTCAAGTTGGTCGGCATAATTGTCATAAACACTAAATGAAACAAATAGTTATAAAAGATAATATAACACACCCGAATCATAGCAAGGACGAGAGCCGACGGGGGCGGATATCAAAACCATGTCACTATATAATAACAAACAATAATACAAGTAAGAAAATTATACAAGTAGCTATCTAAATCATACAAGTAAGAATTTTTTCTTTAAAAAAAAAGATAAGAACAAGAGGCTCACCACGGTGGTGCCGGCGACGAGATCGGCACGGGCGATCGACGGTGGTGAGGACGGGGACGGGACGGCACCCTACACATGTGCAAACTAAGAAGTTAATTTGAGCTCAAATTGTGCATCTAAATCAAATAAACTCCCACATACACACCTCCACTAAAACTCAAAAACCACTCTACTTCTAGAGCATGGAATGAGCTAAACTAGCAATGAGAGATGAAAGGATGAAGTTGCTAACCTTTTAGAACACTTGGATAGTTGGTGCACCGCCAAATTTAGACAAATCTTGGGGAAAATGGAGCTTGGAGGAAGAACAGAGGAGAAAGCTTAAGTGTGGCTCGGGCACCTCATATCATGTTTGTTTTGTGTGAACTCAAGTGGCATCATGCTCTCAGGCATTTCATCAAACACCTCATGTGCATAGGAAGGGAGAACAAAGTAGCACACACCTCCCACCTCCTGTGAGGACAAAATAGAGGAGAGGGCGGGCAGGGCCAGGGGTATATATATAGGCAAATTTGTAGTCCCGGTTGATGTCTAAAACTGGGACTGAACACAGACCTTTAGTCCCGGTTGGAGACACCAACCAGGACTAAAGGGTGTCGCTCCTGGCGCAACGCCTTTAGTCCCGGTTGGTGTCTCCAACCGGGACTAAAGGTCCCATTCAAACCGGGACTGGTGCCTACCGAGCCCCGTCCAGCGTCCTAGCCACTCGAACCGGGACTAATGCTCACATTAGTCCCGGTTCGTAACACGACCGGGACTATTGCTCCGATCCTGCTAGAAAGAAAGCCATGTTTTCTACTAGTGGGGTGGAAGGGTCAGTACAAAGGTCACTGCAATGATCCAACGATCATTCTTGAGGCAGTTGCAACGAAGGATCTTTGGATATGGCATTCATTCCTTGATTTGCCTGGCTCTCATAATGACTTGAATGTGTTGTCGAGATCACCACTATTTTCGCGATGTTGCTGCTTGCGACTACTCGGTCAATAGGCTCAACTACTCGATGGGTTACTATCTTGCGGATGGCATCTATCCACCATGGGCCACCTTGGTCAAAACAATTCCGCGTCCAGAAGGTAACAAAAACATTCACTTTGCCCAATGTCAAGAAGCTGCTAGGAAAGATGTTGAGAGAGCCTTCGGTGTGCTTCAGCACTTTGCAATTGTTCATGGCCCTGCCGAATACTGGAGCTTCAAGGTTCTATGGCGGATCATGACTTGTTGCATCATATTGCATAACATGATCATTGAGATGAGAGGGATATGCCTGAGAACTTTCGGTACATCACCAACGGGACTTCGGTTGAGCCAGAGTATGATACGAACAGGATCCTGGCGTTCCTTGATGAGCATCACAAGATCGAGAACCAACAAGTTCATGCTCAGCTCCAACAAGATCTTATTGAGCATCACTGGCAACGTCTTAGCGGGTCCTAGTTGAACTATCACATGTTATTTGCTACATTTGGACCATTCGGCGTGTTTAAATTTGAATAATTTGGTTTGTAAACTGTATTCTTGATTTGCTTGAACATTCAAATTTATGTTTAGTTTCTATATGTGTGCTATATGTAGTTGCAATGCATACTAGAAGTGCAAAGTTTAGAAAAAACAAAAATTTACTCCGTTATATATGGGGGATCGCCTAGGTCCGGCCAAAACTTAGTGGAGTAAATATACAAACAATTACAAAAGGAAACAAAAAACCGTGCCGCCACTCCTCCCTAGATCTTTGGTCTAGGGTTCCCCGCCTCCGTCGCCGCCGTCGCGGAACCCCAGGGCAGGTCAGGACTCCAGGCAAGTCGTGCCTGTGGGGAGACGCCGCCACCGCTGCAGATCCCCACGGATGACGCAGACGCCACCGAACAGGGTAAGGTGAGGTCGTGTTGCCTTGATTGGAGGAGACCGTGTCGGGTGTGTCCTGTTTGGAGGACGAACACAGGTATTTTTTTCTATTTGAGTATGCATGGGTGAAAGATCATGGATGTTGTAACACCCCCAGTGGTTAAATACAGTAATCACCTTTTGATTATGCCATGTCATCGTGATTATCAGTGCCTAATCATCATTTGCATTGTATTGCCTTCAGCTCCTGACTCAAATTCAATTTTAAATGAAAGTGGAAAAATAAAAGTTGTCTGGCATAGAAACTAAAATGTTCAGTAAATAACAAATATTACAGAGACTATTCTAAAATTGTAACCAACAATTAATAAGTTAATTAAGTGGCTCTAACATTATCAAAACAGCAAGGTTTAATACATTTTATTTAATATAAAATTTGTGTGGACTCCAATTGTCTCCAAACCAATTTTTGGCAGTAGCATTTAATGCATAACATTTAGTGGTACAAATCACCTATTTTGCAAAAGTCCATAAGTGGCCTAACAATTAGCAAAACGGAAAAATAAGAATAAATAAAAGAAAAAGACAGAAGAAAACAAAATAAAAGGAAAAGCCCCCCCCGGACCAACTGGGCCGTGGCCCAGCTGGACCACCAGACCGGC
>JAAAWM010009840.1:0-29274 GCA_036873465.1 Thinopyrum obtusiflorum
TTGTGAATTTGAGAAATGCTTGTGTTAAAGTTTGTGATTCCCGTAGCATGCACATATGGTGAACCGTTATGTGATGAAGTCGGAGCATGATTTATTTATTGATTATCTTCCTTATGAGTCGCGGTCGGGGACGAGCGATGGTCTTTTCCTACCAATCTATCCCCCTAGGAGCATGCGCGTAATACTTTGATTTGATAACTTCTAGATTTTTGCAATAAGTATATGAGTTCTTTATGACTAATGTTGAGTCCCTGGATTATACGCACTTTCCTTCCTTCCACCATTGCTAGCCAAATTCTCAGCACCAAGTAGAGATACTACTTGTGCTTCCAAATACCCTTAAACCAGTTTTGCCATTAGAGTCCACCATATCTACCTATGGATTGAGTAAGATCCTTCAAGTAAGTTGTCATCGGTGCAAAGCAATAAAAATTGCTCTAAATATGTATGATTAGTGTGGGAGAAATAAACTTTATACGATCTTGTGATGTGGAAGTAATAAAAGCGACGGACTGCATAATAAAGGTTCATATCACAAGGGGCAATATAAAGTGATGTTCTTTCGCATTAAGAATTTGTGCATCCAACCATAAAAGAGCATGGCAACCTCTGCTTCCCTCTGCGAAGGGCCTATCTTTTATTATTATCTTCTACCTTCTGCAAGTGTCTTGGTGATCTTCACCTCTCCCTTTTTTCATTTTATCCTTTGGCAAGCCCAGCATGTTGGAAATAACCTGATATATATATATCTAATTGGATGTAGGGGGGCATGAGTTATTATTGTTGACATTACCCTCGAGGTAAAAGGTTGTGGGGCGAAACTATAAGCCCCTATATTTCTCTGTGTCCGATTAAAACTCCGTAACCACAAGTATTGCGCGAGTGTTAGCAATTATGAAGGACTAGATGATAGTTGAGTATGTGGACTTGCTTTTTAGCTCTGACATAGACTCTTTCTGATGTTATGATAAATTGCAATTGTTTCAATGACTGAGGTTATAGTTTGTTGGTTCTCAATAAGGTTTCTGATTCATACTTTTGCATTGTGAATAGATCATCACTTGAACATAAGTAATCATATGACAATATCTATGTATGTTGCTGTTATGAGAATAATCATGATGCCCTCATGTCCGTATTTTATTTTTATCGACGCCTCTACCTCTAAACATGGGGACATATTTATTGTTATCGGCTTTCGCTTGAGGACAAGTGTAACGCCCCAAGACCAGAGCTTCAGATGCCTTCCATGTTTCCGAGTGTTGTCGGGTGTTTTGTCTTGGTTCGTTGCATCATGTGCATTGCATCATGTCATCATGTCATAAGTCTTTTTGCATCTCAACTAAATAATTTGTGTGGATCTTCGATCCATTTAAATCGAGGGAAGAGTGACTTCTCTTTATAACATTATCCTCCCGATATTAGGGAGCTATATTAAATATTTCCATTCTTTTGGAATTCACCTATAACACACTTGCAATTTATCACATGCCCTTTTCCGCTTCAAGTTTGGTCCCCAAACTTTTCCTGTAATTTCTTTCGTCACTTCCCCGAGCTCCACCTAAATTCTCAACATTTCTGGTGCACTTCAAAAACCTAGCCCTAGTTCAAACCATTTTATTAAAATCAAATGAGTTTGAATTCATATCTTTTGATCTTGCCACTTCTAATTTTCTCGGACCATGCATATTTTTATGAGTCCGGGAAAATTGTCCTCATGCCCAGATTCAGCCCCTACCTTCCCTTTATTTTCCTTCTCTTTCTCTGTTTTTGTTTTAAAAAGGAAAAGAGTGAGAAAGGAGGAAAGCCAGCCCAGCTGGGCCTCCCTCCCTCACGCGCCGGCCCAAGGCCAGGCCCAATCAGCCTGCTGCTTACCCTAACCCCTCCGGGGGGGGGGGGGGGGGGGGGGGGGGGGGGGGGGGGGGGGGGGGGGGGGGGGGGGGGGGGGGGGGGGGGGGGGGGGGGGGGGGGGGGGGGGGGGGGGGGGGGGGGGGGGGGGGGGGGGGGGGGGGGGGGGGGGGGGGGGGGGGGGGGGGGGGGGGGGGGGGGGGGGGGGGGGGGGGGGGGGGGGGGGGGGGGGGGGGGGGGGGGGGGGGGGGGGGGGGGGGGGGGGGGGGGGGGGGGGGGGGGGGGGGGGGGGGGGGGGGGGGGGGGGGGGGGGGGGGGGGGGGGGGGGGGGGGGGGGGGGGGGGGGGGGGGGGGGGGGGGGGGGGGGGGGGGGGGGGGGGGGGGGGGGGGGGGGGGGGGGGGGGGGGGGGGGGGGGGGGGGGGGGGGGGGGGGGGGGGGGGGGGGGGGGGGGGGGGGGGGGGGGGGGGGGGGGGGGGGGGGGGGGGGGGGGGGGGGGGGGGGGGGGGGGGGGGGGGGGGGGGGGGGGGGGGGGGGGGGGGGGGGGGGGGGGGGGGGGGGGGGGGGGGGGGGGGGGGGGGGGGGGGGGGGGGGGGGGGGGGGGGGGGGGGGGGGGGGGGGGGGGGGGGGGGGGGGGGGGGGGGGGGGGGGGGGGGGGGGGGGGGGGGGGGGGGGGGGGGGGGGGGGGGGGGGGGGGGGGGGGGGGGGGGGGGGGGGGGGGGGGGGGGGGGGGGGGGGGGGGGGGGGGGGGGGGGGGGGGGGGGGGGGGGGGGGGGGGGGGGGGGGGGGGGGGGGGGGGGGGGGGGGGGGGGGGGGGGGGGGGGGGGGGGGGGGGGGGGGGGGGGGGGGGGGGGGGGGGGGGGGGGGGGGGGGGGGGGGGGGGGGGGGGGGGGGGGGGGGGGGGGGGGGGGGGGGGGGGGGGGGGGGGGGGGGGGGGGGGGGGGGGGGGGGGGGGGGGGGGGGGGGGGGGGGGGGGGGGGGGGGGGGGGGGGGGGGGGGGGGGGGGGGGGGGGGGGGGGGGGGGGGGGGGGGGGGGGGGGGGGGGGGGGGGGGGGGGGGGGGGGGGGGGGGGGGGGGGGGGGGGGGGGGGGGGGGGGGGGGGGGGGGGGGGGGGGGGGGGGGGGGGGGGGGGGGGGGGGGGGGGGGGGGGGGGGGGGGGGGGGGGGGGGGGGGGGGGGGGGGGGGGGGGGGGGGGGGGGGGGGGGGGGGGGGGGGGGGGGGGGGGGGGGGGGGGGGGGGGGGGGGGGGGGGGGGGGGGGGGGGGGGGGGGGGGGGGGGGGGGGGGGGGGGGGGGGGGGGGGGGGGGGGGGGGGGGGGGGGGGGGGGGGGGGGGGGGGGGGGGGGGGGGGGGGGGGGGGGGGGGGGGGGGGGGGGGGGGGGGGGGGGGGGGGGGGGGGGGGGGGGGGGGGGGGGGGGGGGGGGGGGGGGGGGGGGGGGGGGGGGGGGGGGGGGGGGGGGGGGGGGGGGGGGGGGGGGGGGGGGGGGGGGGGGGGGGGGGGGGGGGGGGGGGGGGGGGGGGGGGGGGGGGGGGGGGGGGGGGGGGGGGGGGGGGGGGGGGGGGGGGGGGGGGGGGGGGGGGGGGGGGGGGGGGGGGGGGGGGGGGGGGGGGGGGGGGGGGGGGGGGGGGGGGGGGGGGGGGGGGGGGGGGGGGGGGGGGGGGGGGGGGGGGGGGGGGGGGGGGGGGGGGGGGGGGGGGGGGGGGGGGGGGGGGGGGGGGGGGGGGGGGGGGGGGGGGGGGGGGGGGGGGGGGGGGGGGGGGGGGGGGGGGGGGGGGGGGGGGGGGGGGGGGGGGGGGGGGGGGGGGGGGGGGGGGGGGGGGGGGGGGGGGGGGGGGGGGGGGGGGGGGGGGGGGGGGGGGGGGGGGGGGGGGGGGGGGGGGGGGGGGGGGGGGGGGGGGGGGGGGGGGGGGGGGGGGGGGGGGGGGGGGGGGGGGGGGGGGGGGGGGGGGGGGGGGGGGGGGGGGGGGGGGGGGGGGGGGGGGGGGGGGGGGGGGGGGGGGGGGGGGGGGGGGGGGGGGGGGGGGGGGGGGGGGGGGGGGGGGGGGGGGGGGGGGGGGGGGGGGGGGGGGGGGGGGGGGGGGGGGGGGGGGGGGGGGGGGGGGGGGGGGGGGGGGGGGGGGGGGGGGGGGGGGGGGGGGGGGGGGGGGGGGGGGGGGGGGGGGGGGGGGGGGGGGGGGGGGGGGGGGGGGGGGGGGGGGGGGGGGGGGGGGGGGGGGGGGGGGGGGGGGGGGGGGGGGGGGGGGGGGGGGGGGGGGGGGGGGGGGGGGGGGGGGGGGGGGGGGGGGGGGGGGGGGGGGGGGGGGGGGGGGGGGGGGGGGGGGGGGGGGGGGGGGGGGGGGGGGGGGGGGGGGGGGGGGGGGGGGGGGGGGGGGGGGGGGGGGGGGGGGGGGGGGGGGGGGGGGGGGGGGGGGGGGGGGGGGGGGGGGGGGGGGGGGGGGGGGGGGGGGGGGGGGGGGGGGGGGGGGGGGGGGGGGGGGGGGGGGGGGGGGGGGGGGGGGGGGGGGGGGGGGGGGGGGGGGGGGGGGGGGGGGGGGGGGGGGGGGGGGGGGGGGGGGGGGGGGGGGGGGGGGGGGGGGGGGGGGGGGGGGGGGGGGGGGGGGGGGGGGGGGGGGGGGGGGGGGGGGGGGGGGGGGGGGGGGGGGGGGGGGGGGGGGGGGGGGGGGGGGGGGGGGGGGGGGGGGGGGGGGGGGGGGGGGGGGGGGGGGGGGGGGGGGGGGGGGGGGGGGGGGGGGGGGGGGGGGGGGGGGGGGGGGGGGGGGGGGGGGGGGGGGGGGGGGGGGGGGGGGGGGGGGGGGGGTAAACCCCCCCGGGCCAGTGCTTCTCTAAGTGTTGGTCCAACTGAGCGATGTCCAGGGCTACCAGGGGCAACTCTGGGCTGGCCTACCCGACATCTTGCTCATCCGGTGTGCCCTGAGAACGAGATATGTGCAGCTCCTATCGGGATTTGTTGGCACATCTGGGTGGTGTTGCTGGTTTAGTTTACCATTGTCGAGATGTCTTGTAACCGGGATGCCGAGCCTGATCGGATTATCTTGGGAGAACGAATATCCTTCGTTGACCGTGAGAGCTTGTGATGGGCTAAGTTGGGACACCCCTGCAGGGATTTGAACTTTCGAAAGTCGTGCCCGCGGTTATGGGCAGATGGGAATTTTTTAATGTCCGGTTGTAGAAAACCTGAAACTTAACTTAATTAAAATGCACCAACCGCGTGTGTAACCGTGATGGTCTCTTCTCGATGGAGTCCGGGAAGTGAACACGGTGTTGGAGTAAAGCTTGGCGTAGGTTGTTCTAGGATCACTTCTTGATCATAGTTGTTCGACCGTGCTTTTGCCTTCTCTTCTCGCTCTCATTTGCGTCTGTTAGCTACCATATATGCTAGTCGCTTGCTGCAGCTCCACATCATACCTTTACCTTACCTATAAGATTAAATAGTCTTGATCGCGAGGGTGTGAGATTGTTGAGTCCCCGTGACTCACAGATTACTTCCAAACCAGATGAAGGGACCGAAGATACCGTTCCATATGATATGACCGAGCTCAAGTGGGAGTTCGATGAAGACTCTCGTCGTTACTATGTGTCTTTCCCAGATGATCAGTAGTGGTGCCCAGTTGGGGCGATCGGGGACTTTGTCGCATTTGGGGTTTATCTTCATTTTGTTTCCGTACTCGGACCTTCAGTGTATTTGGATGAATGTAATGACTTATTTATGTATTTGTGTGATGTGGCGAGTGTATGCCAACTATGTATCTTTTCCCCTTTATTTATTTACATGGGATGTTGTGAAAGATTACCTCACTTGCGACATTGCTCTCAATGCGGTTATGCCTCTAAGTCGTGCTTCAACACGTGGGAGATATAGTCGCATCGAGGGCGTTACAAGTTGGTAATCAGAGCCTTCCCCGACCTTAGGAGCCCCCTGCTTGATCGAATCGTTGGCGTTGTTGAGTCTAGAAAAATGTTTTGAGTCATTTAGGATTATATATATCAGAGAGTTAGGAATTCTTTTTACTCCTCAGTCCCTTCGTCGCTCTGGTGAGGCATCCTGACGTAGAGTTTTGCCTCTTCTCTTCTCAAATTGGGGGGGGGGGGGGGGGGGGGGGGGGGGGGGGGGGGGGGGGGGGGGGGGGGGGGGGGGGGGGGGGGGGGGGGGGGGGGGGGGGGGGGGGGGGGGGGGGGGGGGGGGGGGGGGGGGGGGGGGGGGGGGGGGGGGGGGGGGGGGGGGGGGGGGGGGGGGGGGGGGGGGGGGGGGGGGGGGGGGGGGGGGGGGGGGGGGGGGGGGGGGGGGGGGGGGGGGGGGGGGGGGGGGGGGGGGGGGGGGGGGGGGGGGGGGGGGGGGGGGGGGGGGGGGGGGGGGGGGGGGGGGGGGGGGGGGGGGGGGGGGGGGGGGGGGGGGGGGGGGGGGGGGGGGGGGGGGGGGGGGGGGGGGGGGGGGGGGGGGGGGGGGGGGGGGGGGGGGGGGGGGGGGGGGGGGGGGGGGGGGGGGGGGGGGGGGGGGGGGGGGGGGGGGGGGGGGGGGGGGGGGGGGGGGGGGGGGGGGGGGGGGGGGGGGGGGGGGGGGGGGGGGGGGGGGGGGGGGGGGGGGGGGGGGGGGGGGGGGGGGGGGGGGGGGGGGGGGGGGGGGGGGGGGGGGGGGGGGGGGGGGGGGGGGGGGGGGGGGGGGGGGGGGGGGGGGGGGGGGGGGGGGGGGGGGGGGGGGGGGGGGGGGGGGGGGGGGGGGGGGGGGGGGGGGGGGGGGGGGGGGGGGGGGGGGGGGGGGGGGGGGGGGGGGGGGGGGGGGGGGGGGGGGGGGGGGGGGGGGGGGGGGGGGGGGGGGGGGGGGGGGGGGGGGGGGGGGGGGGGGGGGGGGGGGGGGGGGGGGGGGGGGGGGGGGGGGGGGGGGGGGGGGGGGGGGGGGGGGGGGGGGGGGGGGGGGGGGGGGGGGGGGGGGGGGGGGGGGGGGGGGGGGGGGGGGGGGGGGGGGGGGGGGGGGGGGGGGGGGGGGGGGGGGGGGGGGGGGGGGGGGGGGGGGGGGGGGAGGTGCAGCAAGGTGGCCCAATCCTTTTTGTAGCAAAGGACAAGCCTGGACAAGCTCTTATATAGAGAAAAGCGCTCCCGAGGACACATGGGAAATATCGTCAAGCTAGTTTTCATCACGTTCATATGATTCGCGTTCGGTACTTTGATAATTTGATATGTGGGTGGACCGGTGCTTGGGTGCTGTCCTTACTTGGACAAGCATCCCACTTATGATTAACCCCTATTGCAAGCATCCGCAACTACAAAAGAAGTATTAAGGTAAACCTAACCATAGCATGAAACATATGGATCCAAATCAGCCCCTTACGAAGCAACGCATAAACTAGGGTTTAAGCTTCTGTCACTCTAGCAACCCATCATCTACTTATTACTTCCCAGTGCCTTCCTCTAGGCCCAAACAATGGTGAAGTGTCATGTAGTCGACGTTCACATAACACCACTAGAGGATAGACAACATACATCTCATCAAAATATCGAACGAATACCAAATTCACATGACTACTAATAGCAAGACTTCTCCCATGTCCTCAGGAACAAACGTAACTACTCACAAAGCATATTCATGTTCATAATCAGAGGGGTATTAATATGTATAATGGATATGAACATATGATCATCCACCAAATAAACCAACTAGCATCAACTACAAGGAGTAATCAACACTACTAGCAACCTACAGGTACCAATCTGAGGCTTTGGGACAAAGATTGGATACAAGAGATGAACTAGGGTTTGAGAGGAGATGGTGCTAGTGAAGATGTTGATGAAGATTGACCCCCTCCCGATGAGGGGATCGTTGGTGATGACGGCGGCGATGATTTCCCCCTCCCGGAGGGAAGTTTCCCCGGCAGAATAGCTCTGCCGGAGCCCTAGATTGGTTCCGCCAAGGTTCCGCCTCGTGGCGGCGGAGTTTCTTCCCGAAAGCTTGCTTGTGATTTTTTCTTGGACGAAAGACTTCATATAACAGAAGATGGGCACCGGAGGGCTGCCAGGGGACCCACGAGGCAGGGGGCGCGCCCAGGGGGTAGGGCGCGCCTCCCACCCTCGTGGCCAGGGTGTGGCCCCCCTCTGGTAGTTTCTTCGCTCAGTATTTTTTAGTATTTCCAAAAATGACTTCCGTGGAGTTTCAGGACTTTTGGAGCTGTGCAGAATAGGTCTCTAATATTTGCTCCTTTTCCAGCCCAGAATTCCAGCTGCCGGCATTCTCCCTCTTCATGTAAACCTTGTAAAATAAGAGAGAATAAGCATAAGTATTGTGACATAACGTGTAATAACATCCCATAATGCAATAAATATCGATATAAAAGCATGATGCAAAATGGACGTATCATCCTCAAACATTTCGAATCTCGGTTTTTAAGTCCCCATAAATCCTAAACTCACCAGAAAGTCATCAAAGGTGGCATGGTGTCATGTCATGGCACATATATGTCGTGGTAAAAACATTGTCCAATTTGGGCCAAGCTTTATTACAAACCTCTTACAAAAACTGGAGCTTCTCTCAAAGAAGCCTCGTGGTTCTGATAGGGAAACGTGTCCCCCTTGTGGGTGAAACGTAATCACTGCCTCTTTTCGCCTTGTATTTTCTTCCACGGGCAACATGGAACAACAGGATATACGTGCTGAAATTTAAACTTATTCAGGGTTCGTTTGGCCTTTTTATACACTAATTGAGTTTCCTAGGCATTTAATGTCCATAATTCAAATCTGAACTACAAATACATGCTCCAGTTCACCAAAATGGCTAGAAAAATTATACATGTGTCCTTGGGTGCATGTTTAGGTCTCATGCCAGGAATGGGAACGAATTACAACCGTACCGGTGTCCTGGCTCGTCCTCAAACATTTCGAATCTCGGTTTTTAAGTCCCCATAAATCCTAAACTCACCAGAAAGTCATCAAAGGTGGCATGGTGTCACGTCATGGCACATATATGTCATGGTAAAAACATTGCCAATTTGGGCCAAGCTTTATTAAAAACCTCTTACATACCGGAGCCTGTCGCAAGAACCCTCGTGGTTTCGATAGGGAAACGTGTCCCCTTGTGGGCCAAACGATAATCACTCCCTCTTTTAGCCTCGTATTTTCTTCTACACATGACACGGAACAACTGCATATTCGCGCTGAACTTTGAAATTATTTAGGGTTCGTTTGACCTTTTTTATTCATTAATTGAGTTTTCTAGGCATTTAATGTCCATCATTCAAATCCGAACTACAAATACATGCTCCAGTGCACCAAAATGGCTAGAAAAAACATACATGTTTCCTTGGGGTGCATGTTTAGGTCCCATGGAACGAATGGGAACGAATTCAACCGTCTCGCCGTCCTGGCTTGGCCACAAACATTGCGAATCTCGGTTTTTAAATGTCTGTAAATCCAAAACTCACCAGGAAATCATGAAACTTGGCATGGTGTCACTACATGGTACATACAATTGTCCAATTTGGGCGAAGCTATATTACAAGCCTTTTACAAACCGGATCCTGTCGCAACCCTCGTGGTTCCGGTAGGGAAACATGCCCCTCTTGTGGGCGAAACGATAATCGCTGCCTCTTCTCGCCTTGAACTTTGTTTTCTACAGGCAACATAGAATAACAGGAGTGTTGGGCTAAAATTTGAAACTGTTCAGGGTTCGTTTGGCCATTGTATATATATTACTAATTACTAAGTTTTCTATGCATTTAATGTAGTCCATAATTCAAATTTGAACTACAACCACATGCTCCAGTGAAGCAAAATGGGTGGGAAATCATACATGTGTCATTGGGTGCATGTTTAGGTCTTGTTTAAGGAATGAGAATGAATTACAAACTTGTCGTTGTCCTGAAACAATGAGAATCTCGGTTTTTAAATCCCAGTAAATCAAAAAGTCACCCAAAAAACATGAAACTTGGCATGGTTTCATGACATGGCACATATATGCCGTGGTAAAAAAATCGTCCAGTTTGAGAAGAGGCGCACACATTAGTAGCCAATGAAGTCCTTTTTGAAACAAAAAGCTGACACGTTAATATCGCAAATGGTTGTATTATATTTACCGTGTCGAAATTTAACCATACTCGGTGGCGTGCGTGCAGCTGTTTGATTAGATGGGATGAGCGCGAGAAGTCCGCCGTGCAGACTCGACGGGACGCGTGCGAGCAGTCCGCCGCGCAGGCTCGACGGGACGCGTGCATCCTGTCCACCTCGCAGGCTCGACGAGACACGTGCGAGTAGCAAGGCCGCCCATGCTCACCGGGAAGCGAGCTCTTTGACCTCCATGCACCAGCCGCCGCCCGCCTCGCTCACAACTTCTCCATTAATGGGTTAATTAAAGCACCTGGACGGAGGGTGTTTGCTTGTGATCCCATTGCAACATTTGCTTTGTTCGTGTTTTCAACTCATATTCCGCCCTGATTTAAATTGCCACATAGGGCAACGGATAATACGACCACAAATTAAATGGCAACGGATAATACGACAACAAATTTACAATGGCGCAGATAATAATTGTCTTACATATTCTGGATAATTTAAAATGCCACATGCGGCAAAGCCCGGAAGGCACGGGGGCAAGAGAAGAAGGAAATTGCAGACAACGATCTGGGTCGCTACTGTCTCTACTCGTCGATGGATCCCCGGGCGGCGAAATCCTCCAGCTCCTTCTTCAATTCCTCACGACTTTGCTTGAAAGCAGCCACGAATTCCTCCACCTCCTGCTCGCGCTCGATCCGAAGCTTCCTCAAGACACCCATCAGTTCCTCGATGACCGCTTTCAGCATCATCTCCGAGGCACTACTCTGCTCATGCAGCATCTTCCAGCCAGCGGCCTCCTCCTTCTTCCCGGCGACCAACTTGAGGAGCTTCGCATTGTCACCCATGAGTTGCTCGATGAGGCCGGTCGCCTTGTCAACCGAGGCATCGCTGATCTTGAGCAGCTTCATCAAGCCGTCGACCAGCTCCTGCTGCGTAGTGACGCCAGCGAGAATGTCGTCGTCGCCGGCGAAGGACTTCAGGAACGCCGGCTCGTCGAGATGGCCGACGCCGCGAATGCGCTTGTGAGAGCCCTCGCGTTCCCGTGAGAGCTCATTCGAGGGCTCCGCGGCACGCCGGGACATCTCTGCTGCGGCTGTGGCTTCACGGCGGGACCTCTCTAGTGCTTCCGCGGCCTTGGTCTTTGCTGCCTGGTTATATGTCCACCCTAAACTCCTCCCACCGGTCATGGCGGAATGACTTGACAGAAAAAACCAGTTTTGTGGATGATGAGGAGAGGAACTGTGAAGTAATTTTCGAGTGCGTAGTTTTTATAGCCCGGTGCTAAGTGTGAACACATATTAGTTTGATAGGTGTGAATAGATTTGCAATTACTTATTGCGTTGTAATCAGCAATGTGACGAGAAACAGGGTCAAAATTTATTGATGGCAGAAGGTTGACCACGTGGTTGCTCGCCGTTGAGGCGGCCGCGGGGCGCTCCGCTCTGGCGTCCCTGCGCGTGCTCTGCTCGCCGTTGAGGCAAAGTTACAATGGCAACGGTTAATAATTCTTAATAATTATCTTACATATTCAGGATAATTTAAAATGCCAAATGCGGCAAGGACCAGAACACTCACGACCTACATATGCATACAATTATAATAAAATATAAGCTAAAAGGCTGAGCTGGCGGCCTTTCGACGATGGTCTTCTCGGACTCCATGATCAGCATAGCACCCTTGCGGCCGTTCACTCCGAGTGTCCCGACCCGCCTCCGCCTACAGAGCTGCTGGCGCTGGGAGGCTCTTGGGGCTGCTGGGCCTCTTCCAGAAGAGCTTGACAGCGTGCAATCGCGCGCATGACAACTCCGCGGAACCGCTCCATTTCCATGTCTCTGGCCTGGTAGCAAATTCTGTCGATCACCTGCATCCTCAAGATATCACGTTGACGATGTTCTACTTCATCGGGGACGTCAACTCCGCCAAGGATGCGCTCGAGCCTGGCCACCACATCATCGGGATCGAGGTTGACACGGCCGCCGCGGGCAATGATGAAGCCGCAGGCTACCTTTGTCTTGACTGAATCGCAGAGGTCCTCTGCCCATTCCTTGCGGGGTATCAGGCTCTCGATGAGCACTAGTGACGGCAGTTCTTCAGGTGGGTCATCGATCATGCCGCCGAGCAGCTCTGGATCTTTTGCACGGTGGATGGCAAACTGCTCATCACACCTCCTCTGCAATATGTCGATTGTGCTCCCATGGACTGTGACACCTATATCGCTGCCGATGGGCCATGGTGCCTGCATCAGCCGATGAAGCTCTTGCTCCCCAACCTGCTCCGGCTCATTCTCCTCACCGAAGATGTAACGCAGGTAGGCGTCGATGTCGAAGCTTTGGTTGTTGCCTGGCATGCTTGGAATAACTAATGGTAGATGGGTGAGGACTAGATCTTCGTAGAGTGTCGCGGCGGTGCGTTGCCGCCTGGGTTATATGCAGCAAGCCGTTAGCTGGTGGTGGGAAACCGGTGAGGGAATAGGCGTGGATTTTACAATTCACCCATGTGGAGCGCGGGAAGAATAAGTGGAGCACACACACAACCCGAATACCGTATCCGGTGCCACGTGTTATTTATCACACAAGTGTTAACATAAGGAAATGCATGTGTAACTTACTAATCATCGCACACGAGTACTCGCAGACGCATCGTGTGCGATACTCCTAGCCACCGCAAGAACTAGTTTGCATTTTTCAAAGTTTTTTGTACACACAGAATCACACACGAACTAACTGTATTAACCGTCTGTGTTGTAAATTCTCATCGCAAACAGTTCATCCGAGTCGGCTGTTTGCCAGGTATCACACACATCTTGTTAAGTTGAACCGTTTCTGTTGCGTTCGCTAATAAAAAATAGTTCGTCCGAGTGAACCGTATGCCCTATATCACACACACCTTGATCTGGCTAAATGTTTATGTTGCACTCCCTAATAGCAAATGGTTCATCGGAGCGAACTGTATGCAGTATATCGCACACACATTGATATGGCTGCCCGTTTCTGTTGTTCTGCCTCATCGCAAACAGTTCGAAAGGGCTAACCGTGTGCCCTGCATCGCACACGCAACTAAAATCTGAACCGTGTTTGATGCATCATCCATCACAAACGTTTTGCACCTTTTTTGACCGTTTTTTACATCCCCGTTTGTGATTAATGCATCGCACATAGTTTCGTGAAAGGGTCTCTGATCGTAGTGTCGCGTTAGCAGCATCCTGCAGTAGTGAGTCTTACAGCCACACATATATAGTAGTTCTACTATGTATAGTCATACATCCACACACACATATGTAGTTCTAGATGATATTGACGACGATCATCATCCTCAAGCCTGGGCGGTGGGTGTTCCTGATAGTAATTAGGATGGCATGTCCAACACGAAGATTCTTGCCAACGAGGAAGCTCTTCCACCCAACCAAGCTTAAGTGTGTGCGACCATCCGTGTCCACGCCGTAAGTACAGGTGGTGACGGAGCCCCTTGCGTTAAGGCGTATTCCAGCTGAGCCTTCTTCATCAGGCTCGATACCACAACTCACAGATAGGCTCTTTGGCAATTTCTGAATAAGAAAAACATATCAATTAATAAGTAGCCTCGCACATACTCTTGCAAATATATTTCTACTAAGTATAGATTTCTACACTATCAAAAGACACAGTACTACACATTTCTACTAAGCATGAATTCTACTAATAAGTATGGATTATCTACACTATTAACAGTTCCTTGGATTCTACACTAATAAGCATGTCATCGGACTCTACACTAAAGCATATCAACGACTAGATTCCACACAACATATCATTGGACTCTACACTAAGCATATCATCGGATTCACTAAGAGTATCATCGGATAATTTGCATTTGTAAGTATAACAATAAAGCATATATATATCATCAAATTACTACAATAAGTATAACATACCATGACAAGCCGATCAACCATGGAACTTGTCAGGTGGGTCACGAATGGCACCCCGACTCCTCGCTCAGCCTCATTCTTTGAGCATAGATGGCTTCATGAAGTGGGTCCTCATCATCTTCATCAAGTGGGTCCTCATCATGTTCATCATCTTCATCATCTTCCTCCTTATTGATATAAATGACAGCCAGCTTGGGTCTTTCTACTCTGAAGGAGAAGCTGATCAACTCACCACTAGTAATACCCATGCGGGCGAGGAAACGGACCCATCCATCTCCTCCAATCTGCGACATATTGCGTCCTTTCTCGACCTCCATAGTGTAGGGCCCCCCAGGAGCCTCAAAGGTCACAGTGTCTCCGGTCAGCTTGTTGAATTTCAACCTCACATTGCATGGGACGATGTGTGTAAAAAAGCAAAATGACACAATGCATTAATGCCAACACTAAAAACAAAATAGTTGTTACAAGTTTAATATAATTTCTTACCGTCGCATGACGAAAACTTGGCTGGAAGTAGATGCCGAACATCTTGCTAGTTGCAAGGCTGCTGGCGCACCTTGACTTGCATAGTCGACATGGTGGTGGTGGTGGTCGTGCCATTTTCCTAAAGCAATGTGAGCAAAGATGAACGATCCACTTCATAGGAAAGAAAAACAATAACATAAAGTTCTCAATGCATGCATCGATCTTAATCGAAAAACAGAATATTCAGGGTTTTTAACTAAAATTAACATATAAGATGATATGAGGTTAGCAATAGACATTTCATATAACAAGAACTGCCATGCTACTGTTTTCAATCTTTGTTGTTTATCTTGTGCATATAAAAAAATTCAAAAAACAGTGTTATGCCATCTCAAAGGTCACAAATGTGTTATGCCATCTAACCTAAACTAAATAACAAGATATCTCAACACAAGCCAAATTGAATATATTCAGGTTTATATGTGATACTAACAATAGGATCTAGAGATACTGGAATTAACCCAATCAAAAAACAGTGGTACACCAACTTCAATATAGCATAAAAACAACTACTGTGAGGAACACAAAAACCACAACTAAAGCAGAGCATCGGTATGCAAGCTATAATCCCTAAAAACTTGGATCAGTCAACAAGCTAGCATCAGTACTAATTAAACAAGATCAATGGATCTAACAACCACATGTAGCAACTTAGCATGGGATGATCATCAAGCTCAACATGCAAACCAACATAGCAAACTAGCATCGACTAGTCATGAAGCTCAACATAGTACCATACTAGCATCGAAACCGACATGAAAAGCATGTGCATCTACCACAACAAGAACATCATCATTGCCGACAAGAAAAACCTAGCATACTAGCATCTGATCTACCACATCCTATGTTCACTGATAAACTCTAATGCTAGTCACCGCACTCTCAACGTCTCTCTCGTCACCGCACTCCATGGCCGTCACCATCACGGCGGCCAGCAACAGAGCTGACAACCCCTACGTGCAAGTCACCCTGGCCAGTGCGTCCCCCTCCAGGGGGGGGGGGGGGGGGGGGGGGGGGGGGGGGGGGGGGGGGGGGGGGGGGGGGGGGGGGGGGGGGGGGGGGGGGGGGGGGGGGGGGGGGGGGGGGGGGGGGGGGGGGGGGGGGGGGGGGGGGGGGGGGGGGGGGGGGGGGGGGGGGGGGGGGGGGGGGGGGGGGGGGGGGGGGGGGGGGGGGGGGGGGGGGGGGGGGGGGGGGGGGGGGGGGGGGGGGGGGGGGGGGGGGGGGGGGGGGGGGCGAGGTTTTCTTTTGGTATAGTAGTAGCGCTGGGTATGGGTCGGCGCTACTGCTAAGCCCACTAGCTGTAGCGTTGGTGGATAGGGCACGCTACAGCTAAGTGGGCTTCCGTTCTGGCCCTGCGGCCCATGTAACAGCAGCGCGGGCCATGCTAACCAATGTTGCTGCTAAGCCATACCAGTAGCACGCTTTTTGACCAGCGCTACTACAAATTACCAGTAGCGTGGGGTCCCTAACAAACGCTACTGCTAAACTTCTATGTATAAGCATTTTCCTAGCAGTGAGCAAGAAGAAGAATATTGAGATCTCTCTATGGCTCAAGTCACCGCAAAAGTCATGCTCTCAACGTTGTGGCTGATTCTTCCTCAGAAGGAAATGCCGAAGAAGATTCAAATGACCCAGAAAGGATCAGCAAAGATCTCACATTGATCACGAAAAGATTCCAGCACCTTCACAGGAAGAACCAGTTTCAGAAGAAAGGATCCAGCAACTCTGGCGGTTCAAATCTTCATCAAAACCTACTAGAGATTACACCTGCTTCAAGTGCAAAAAGCTAGGACATTTCATTTCGGACTGCCCTCTCTAGGAAGCTGAAATCCGTGCCAGTGGAAGATATGATTCAGGAAAAAACCATGGCAAAGGCAAGAACAAGAACTATGACTCCAATGATGAGAAGAAAACGAAGAAGTTCTTCAAGAAGAAGGATGGCTCCGTCTCCAAGTATTTGTCAAGATCTTCCTCAAGGAATCCCTCCAAGTCCTCCTCCAACCACAAGAATACCTCTCGCAAGGCCAAGGCATACATCGGCAAGGAGATGGACTCCGATGAAGAAGTGTCATATGACTTCGAAGAAGCAGATGAATCCGATGAGTATTCTGATTCCGGCATGGCTGGTATAACATGTGTCGCCTCCCCTGCATCAAACTTCTTCGACAATCATTCAAGCGATGATGAATCTCCTGCTTACTGCTTCATTGCCAAAGCTTCAAAAGAAAAGGTATCCTCCAAACATCACAAGGTTCACTCAAGTGATCAGTATTCTTCAGATGAGGATGACCATGCTAAACTGATCAAAATTGCTAATATACAACAAAACTCTCTTGAGAAAATTGAGAAAACCCTCAGGAAATCTGAAGGGTTGTTGGTTGAGGAGATGGAGAAAAATTAGTCGTTGATAGAAGAGCATTTCGCTCTCAAGTCACGATTGGAAGAACTATCAAATCCTCATGATTTTCTCTCGATCGACCACAAGAGATTAACTTATGATTACCTGAAAAGGAAACAGGAGCTCGAGTCGCTGAGAGAGGCCCATGATGACTTGATCAGCGAGCATTCTCTTCTCACCCAACAACTCAAAGAAAAACCTGAAGTGTTTATACCACCTTGCTTAAAATGCCTTGAACGCAGCAATGCTGAATCAAATGTTGAATCTTCTGTGAATGCTAACCACTCTGTCGAGGAAAATGGTTCTGTGTCCGATGAGAATGCTAGGTTGAACGATCTTATTCAGGCAGGAATGTTCAAATCTCTCAAAGGGCACCAAATCCTTTGTGATGTTCTGAAGAAATCCATTCTTTACAAAAATCCCAAGAAAGAAGGTATTGGCTTCGAAAGGAAACTGAATGAAAATGGCTCCTACCGGGAACCTGATCAATATCCTCGCACTGTGTGAGTGCCTGCCAAGAGCAAAACGCTCCATCTAGCTTTACTTTCGGGATATGACTCTCCTATCCCTGAATACTCTTATGATGATTCTCTGGACAACTATAAGCTGTTCAAAAACCAACGTGGTGAGGCTTTGCTCGCTATGTTGGACCAAACAGCAGGAATGTCCCCTCAAAGAAAGCTATCTGGGTGCCCAAGAAAACTATCGAAGCATTGCCTATCACTGCTTTAAATTTACTAACCATGCAGGCAGGAAATGCTCGTTACTTCCTTAAGAAAGTTCGACAGAATGAGTACATGCATACCTCATTCAACCACTATACTCATTCGTCTGGAAAGAATTTCAATGCCTATTCCTTCGATTATGCTCGTACTTCTTTGACTAACAATTATGGTTATCGAAAGAAATCATATCATGCTCGCTCTCTTGTTTTGAAGCCACCTGCAAAGATGTGGGTGGTTAAGAAAGCCTAATTCCTCTGCAAGACTATGTCTTCGGGTGTACCGAATGGATAATGGATAGTGGATGCACTAGTCATATGACCGGAGACAAGTCGTTGTTTGTCGACCCCAACTTAACTGCTTCATCTCAGAAGTATATTACTTTTGGTGACAACAACAAAGGAAATGTAATTGGGTTAGGTAAATTTTCTATCTCCAAAGACAAGAACATTGATGATGTTTTACTTCTCCAGTCTCTTGGATTCAATCTCATGTCAGTTGGCATGCTTTGTGATCTAGCCATGCTAGTTCTATTTTCTATATCCAAATGCATCATCTTTATGGCCTCTGACAATTCCTTCGTCTTCGAGGGAAATAGAAAAGGTGTTTTATATATTGTGGATTTCTCTAAGGGTCCCTCAGTCCAAACTTGTTTGCTTGCAAAAGCAACCGAAGGATGGTTGTGGCACCAAAGACTTGGTCATGTAGGTATGAGAAATTTGCAGACTCTCATGAAGAAAAATCATCTCCGTGGCATTCCTGGTGTAAAATTCAACAAGGATAGTCTCTGTGGTGCATGTGAGGCTGGTAAATTGGCCAAGAAGCATCATTCATCAAAAACTGTCATGACCACAACAAGACCTCTGGAAATTCTTCATGTGGATTTATTCGGACCTCAAAACTATGCAAGTTTCGGAGGTGGTCATTATGGTCTGGTTATTGTTGATGATTTCTCTCGTTACGCTTGGGTATTCTTTCTCGAAGACAAAACTTGCACCCAAGACATCTTCAAAAGATTCGCCAAGAAGGCCCAAAATGAATATGATGTGCGAATTAAGCATTTCAGAAGCGACAGTGGTACTGAGTTCAAAAATACTCATATCAAAGATTTTCTCAATGAAAATGGTATAACTCATGAGTTCTCTGCCACATACACTCCCCAATAGAATGGAGTTGTTGAACAAAAGAATAGAACTCTCATCGAGATGGCGAGAACAATGCTCAATGAGTATAAAACTCCTATTTGCTTCCAGGCTGATGCTATTAACACTTCTTGTCATGTTGTGAATTGTGTTTATCTTCACAAATTCCTTAAGAAAACTTCATATGAACTCATCACTGGCAAGAAACCAAATGTTTCATATTTACGTGTTTTTGGTGCACCTTGTTATATTCGTGACATGAATCATAATTCCAAGTTTGCACCTAAGGCACATGAAGGTTTTCTTCTTGGTTATGGCTCGAACTCGCATACTTATCGTGTCTATAACTCTCACCACGGGAAAGTTATGGAAACGGTAAATGTGCGGTTTGATGAATCTAACGGAACCCAAAAGGAGCACCTGCCTAATGTGATAGATGAACCACCGATTTCGGATACTATTCAGCAAATGGGCATTGGGAGCGTCAGGCCAGTTGAAGGAAATGTTCCTGACTCTTCCGATGATGATGCCCCCATGACTCGAAGCAGAACACGCCAAGCCACTGCCGAAGAAAATGCCACTCCGAACACAAATGGCAACCAGAATGCAAATGCCAATCAAAATGGCAATCCCGATGAAAATGGCGACACAAATGCTCATCCCGATGCTGACACTGAGGAAAATGAAAATGATCATCAAGATGAAAATCCTCACGCACGAGTGGCTAATCGAGTTGACCCTGCATTAATTATCGAAGATCTCAAGAATCCAGGTTATCGACCTACAACTCGTTCTCGCACTCGTTTGGCTAACTACTGTGGCAGTTTCTCCTTTGTCTCATTGACAGAACCTACTAAGTATGAGGAAGCCATGAATGATCCCAATTGGATGAATGCCATGCAAGAAGAGTTGGTGCGATTTGAATTGAATGATGTATGGGAATTGGCTGACAAACCGAATCCTAAGAAGCACAATATCTTCGGCACAAAATGGATATTCTGGAATAAGCAAGATGAGAATGGCATTGTTGTGAGAAACAAAGCACATTTTGTCGCTCAGGGGTATACACAGGTAGAAGGTATTGATTTCGGTGAAACATATGCTCCTGTTGCTTGCCTTGAGGCAATTCGTATTCTTCTCGCTTATGTAAACTACAATGATATCCTGCTTTATCAAATGGATGTGAAAAGTGCTTTCCTTAATGGTGAAATTGATGAGGAAGTATATGTTAAGCAGCCACCTGGCTTTGAAAACCCTCAGTTTCCTAACAAAGTTTTCAGGTTGAAAAAGGCTCTATATGGGCTGAAGCAAGCCCCTCGAGCTTGGTATGACACCTTGAAGAGGTTTCTACTCGACAAAGGGTTCAAGCCAGGATCCACTGATTCCACTCTTTTCACTCGTGCTATTGATGGTGATCTATTCGTGTGTCAAATTTATGTGGATGATATTATTTTTGGTTGTACAAACAATGCTTGCAGCATGGAGTTCGGGCGAATGATGTCCAAGAAATATCAAATGTCTATGATGGGTGAACTTAAGTTCTTTCTCGGACTACAAATACGTCAACGGGACAATGAAATTTTCATATCTCAGGAGAAATATCTGAGAGACTGTCTGAAGAAGTTTAAAATGCAAGATTGCAAACTAAAGGGCTACAAAAGTCAGATGCCCACGAATGGTCAGCTGGACGCATATGTGTACGGTAAAGATTACGATCAGAATCATTCGATGATTGGTTCTTTACTCTACCTATGTGCATCCGGACCTGATATTATGTTGAGTGTTTGTATGTGTGCTCATTTTCAAGCTGTACCAAAAGAATCGCATCACCAAGCGGTCAAGCGTATTCTGAGATATTTGGCTCACACCCCCACCTTAGGTTTATGGTATCCTAAGGGAGCACAGTTTGATCTTGTTGGATATTCAGACTCAGATTATGCAGGTGACCGGGTTGATAGGAAATCCACTTCGGGGACATGCCATTTCCTCGATAGATCTTTGGTATGTTGAAAGCACAAGTGCTCCCTGGGTGATTTTGGTAATTAATGTCAACATATCTCTTGTTGGACTAACATTTTCATCTAGCATATTTCAGAAAGTTCAACAAAGGCGTGGCATGGATAAGAGGATGTGGAACCCCTTCAAGATGCTAAGGACAAACATTGGCAAAAGCTCAAGACTCTTCATTTCTATTTTAGTGATCCAAGATCACATTGAGTCCATAGGAAAAGCCAATACTCTTAAAAGGGGATGGGGTGTTGCTTAATGGTCTACTTGCTCAAAGTGCTTAGTGATATGCTCCAAAGCCCTCAACCACTTTCTCAAATCCAAATATGTCCTAAACCTAAAGTCAAACTCGGCCCCACCGATTTGATCTATCCGGCGCCACCGAGTTCATTTGACATAGCCACTGCCAGAAACCCTAATCGATTCGGTCTCACTGAGATGGCCTTGCAAACTCTCTGTTGCCTGTTGCAATTATTTCGGTCTCACTGAAATGCGCAATCGGTCCCATCGAGTTTGCCTGACCAACTCTCTGTTTTCTTATTGCTGAAATCGGTCTCACCAGTTCATGCAATCGGTCACACCGAGATGAGGTTTTGCCCTAACCCTAGTGCATCGGTCCCACCGAGTTGATCATGTCGGCCCCACCGAAAATCCTAATGTTCACATTTTGAACTGAATCGGTCTCACCGAGTTCACCTGGGGGGGGGGGGGGGGGGGGGGGGGGGGGGGGGGGGGGGGGGGGGGGGGGGGGGGGGGGGGGGGGGGGGGGGGGGGGGGGGGGGGGGGGGGGGGGGGGGGGGGGGGGGGGGGGGGGGGGGGGGGGGGGGGGGGGGGGGGGGGGGGGGGGGGGGGGGGGGGGGGGGGGGGGGGGGGGGGGGGGGGGGGGGGGGGGGGGGGGGGGGGGGGGGGGGGGGGGGGGGGGGGGGGGGGGGGGGGGGGGGGGGGGGGGGGGGGGGGGGGGGGGGGGGGGGGGGGGGGGGGGGGGGGGGGGGGGGGGGGGGGGGGGGGGGGGGGGGGGGGGGGGGGGGGGGGGGGGGGGGGGGGGGGGGGGGGGGGGGGGGGGGGGGGGGGGGGGGGGGGGGGGGGGGGGGGGGGGGGGGGGGGGGGGGGGGGGGGGGGGGGGGGGGGGGGGGGGGGGGGGGGGGGGGGGGGGGGGGGGGGGGGGGGGGGGGGGGGGGGGGGGGGGGGGGGGGGGGGGGGGGGGGGGGGGGGGGGGGGGGGGGGGGGGGGGGGGGGGGGGGGGGGGGGGGGGGGGGGGGGGGGGGGGGGGGGGGGGGGGGGGGGGGGGGGGGGGGGGGGGGGGGGGGGGGGGGGGGGGGGGGGGGGGGGGGGGGGGGGGGGGGGGGGGGGGGGGGGGGGGGGGGGGGGGGGGGGGGGGGGGGGGGGGGGGGGTCTGCTTCTTCTTCTTCGTTCAAGGGATAGGTTCTGGGTCGGGTGCCTGGGATAAAAAAACAACTACTCTGAGGAACACAAAAACCACAACTAAAGCAGAGCATCGGTATGCTAGCTATAATCCATAAAAACTTGGATCAGTCAACAAGCTAGCATCAATACTAATTAAACAATATCAATGGATCTAACAACCACATGTAGCAACTTAGCATGGGATGATCATCAAGCTCAACATGCAAACCAACATAACAAACTAGCATCGACTATTCATGAAGCTCAACATAGTACCATACTAGCATCGAAACCGACATGAAAAGCATGTGCATCTACCACGACAATAACATCATCATTGCCGACAAGAAAAACCTAGCATACTACCAAAACCTAGCATACTAGCATCTGATCTATCACATCCTATGTTCAATGATAAACTCTAATTCTAGTCACCGCACTCTCAACGTCTCTCTCATCACCGCACTCCACGACCATCGCTGTCACGGTGGTCAGCAACACGGCCGGCAACCCCTACGTGCAAGTCACCCCGGCCAGCGCGTCCCCCTCCACAGCCCTGTCATCGGAGTGGGGGCGGCGGCGAAGGTTGTGGAAAAAGGGGGAGTGAGGGCGGCGGCGGAGTTGGGGGGCAGTAGGGGGAGTGGGTTAAGCGGCCGGTGACAGATCGGGGCGGCGAGAAGGCGGAGGAGCATTACCTGCGGCGGTGGGAGGTGGCGCACGGCGGTGGCGGCGAGCAGAACCCTAACCGCGGTTGCGGCGGGCGGAGGGGATCGATCAAAGTGAGGGGTGCGCGGGGGGGTGCGAGGTTTTCTTTTGGTATAGTAGTAGCGCTGGGTATGGTCCAGCGCTACTGCTAAGCCCACTAGCTGTAGCGTTGGTGGACAGGAAACGCTATAGCTAAGTGGGCTTCCGTTCTGGGCCCTGCGACACATGTAACAGTAGCGCGTACTATGCTAAACAACGCAACTGCTAACCAGTACCAGTAGCGCACTTCGTAAATAGCGCTACTGCTAATTACCAGTAGCGTGTGTCCCAAACAAGCGCTACTGCTAAACTTCTATGTATAAGCATTTTCCTAGTAGTGTAAAACTAGCATAGGGACTTTCCAGACCCTGAGGATAATTAATCAACAACCTGGGCCAGTGCTCCTCGTGAGTGTTGGTCCAAAACAGAGCACCTTGCGGCGCCCCCTTGGCAACTTGGGTCTCAACGACCGTAAGCTTCGCTCATCCGATCGTGGCCTAAGACAAGATACCCACGACTACTATCAGGGAGTCCGCACATCGGGAGGTCTTGCTGGTTTTGTTTTACAATTGTCGAAATACGTTGTGCACCGGGATTCTGAGTTTGATCGGGTTGTTCCGAGATGGAGATTTACCTCCGTGGATCATGAGAGTTTGTGATGGACTAAGTTGGGACACCCCTGGAGGGATTAATCTTTTTGAGAGCCATGCCCGCGGTTATGTGGCAGATTGGAAATTTATAATGTCCATTTGTAGAGAACTTGACACCATATCCGAAATAAAATACACCAACCGCGTGCGTAACCGTGATCATCTCTTTTCGAGTGAGTTCGAGAAGAGAACATGGTGGTGTTATATTTTACTCGTAAGTAGTTTAGGATCACTTCTTGATCATTACTAGTTTGCAACCGTGATGCATAGTTTATCTTCTTATTCTTGTACTCGTAAGTTAGCCACCATACAACGCTTAGTGCTGCTCCAACCTAACCACTTATCCATTCCATACCCATTAAGCTTTGCTAGTCTTGATACCAATGGTAATGGGATTGCTGAGGCCTCGTGGCTCACAGATTACTACAACAACAGGTGCAGGTACATGTAATGCAATGATCAGACATGAGGACGATGCTTAATCTATTTGGAGTTCTTCTTGGGGGGGGGGGGGGGGGGGGGGGGGGGGGGGGGGGGGGGGGGGGGGGGGGGGGGGGGGGGGGGGGGGGGGGGGGGGGGGGGGGGGGGGGGGGGGGGGGGGGGGGGGGGGGGGGGGGGGGGGGGGGGGGGGGGGGGGGGGGGGGGGGGGGGGGGGGGGGGGGGGGGGGGGGGGGGGGGGGGGGGGGGGGGGGGGGGGGGGGGGGGGGGGGGGGGGGGGGGGGGGGGGGGGGGGGGGGGGGGGGGGGGGGGGGGGGGGGGGGGGGGGGGGGGGGGGGGGGGGGGGGGGGGGGGGGGGGGGGGGGGGGGGGGGGGGGGGGGGGGGGGGGGGGGGGGGGGGGGGGGGGGGGGGGGGGGGGGGGGGGGGGGGGGGGGGGGGGGGGGGGGGGGGGGGGGGGGGGGGGGGGGGGGGGGGGGGGGGGGGGGGGGGGGGGGGGGGGGGGGGGGGGGGGGGGGGGGGGGGGGGGGGGGGGGGGGGGGGGGGGGGGGGGGGGGGGGGGGGGGGGGGGGGGGGGGGGGGGGGGGGGGGGGGGGGGGGGGGGGGGGGGGGGGGGGGGGGGGGGGGGGGGGGGGGGGGGGGGGGGGGGGGGGGGGGGGGGGGGGGGGGGGGGGGGGGGGGGGGGGGGGGGGGGGGGGGGGGGGGGGGGGGGGGGGGGGGGGGGGGGGGGGGGGGGGGGGGGGGGGGGGGGGGGGGGGGGGGGGGGGGGGGGGGGGGGGGGGGGGGGGGGGGGGGGGGGGGGGGGGGGGGGGGGGGGGGGGGGGGGGGGGGGGGGGGGGGGGGGGGGGGGGGGGGGGGGGGGGGGGGGGGGGGGGGGGGGGGGGGGGGGGGGGGGGGGGGGGGGGGGGGGGGGGGGGGGGGGGGGGGGGGGGGGGGGGGGGGGGGGGGGGGGGGGGGGGGGGGGGGGGGGGGGGGGGGGGGGGGGGGGGGGGGGGGGGGGGGGGGGGGGGGGGGGGGGGGGGGGGGGGGGGGGGGGGGGGGGGGGGGGGGGGGGGGGGGGGGGGGGGGGGGGGGGGGGGGGGGGGGGGGGGGGGGGGGGGGGGGGGGGGGGGGGGGGGGGGGGGGGGGGGGGGGGGGGGGGGGGGGGGGGGGGGGGGGGGGGGGGGGGGGGGGGGGGGGGGGGGGGGGGGGGGGGGGGGGGGGGGGGGGGGGGGGGGGGGGGCGATGAGGTGCTGGACCATGAATTTCCAGCGGGATTCAAGCCCGTAAACATAGAGGCATACGACGGAACAACAGACCCTGGAGTCTGGATTGAGGATTATATCCGCCACATACACATGGCTAGAGGAGATGACCTCCATGCCATAAAATACTTACCCCTCAAGCTCAAAGGGCCAGCCCGGCATTGGCTTAAAAGCCTTCCCGAAAACACCATAGGAAGTTGGGAAGAGCTCAACAACGCTTTTCGGGAAAATTTTCAAGGGACCTATGTCCGACCTCCGGATGCAGACGATCTAAGTCATATAACTCAACAACCCGGAGAGTCAGCCCGGAAACTTTGGAACAGATTTCTTACTAAAAAGAATCAGATAGTCGACTGTCCGGACACAGAAGCCCTAGTAGCTTTCAAACATAGCATTCGAGACGAATGGCTCGCCAGACACATCGTCCAAGAAAAGCCAAGAACAATGGACGCATTGACAAGCCTCATGACCCGCTTTTGCGCAGGAGATGATAGTTGGTTGGCAAGAAGCAGCACCAGCAAAACAAGTACATCCGAAGTCAGAGATGGAAACGGGAAACCGCGCCGTAGCAAGGAACAGTGCCGGATCAAGGATAACAGCCCGAAGAGCACGGCAGTCAACGCCGGATTCAAAAGCTCTCGGCAGAATCAGAAAAAGCCGCCCCCCAAAGATAATAGGGACGAGCTATCTAACCTCAACAAAATCTTGGACAAAATATGCCAAATCCACAGTACTCCCGGGAGGCTTGCAAACCACACCCACAGAGATTGTTGGGTCTTCAAGCAATCCGGCAAACTCAACACCGAACACAAGGGGCTCGACATACCAAGCGAGGATGACGATGAACCCCACAAGCAGAGCACCGGAGAACAAAAGAAGTTCCCGCAAGAAGTCAAAACAGTAAATTCACTTCATGTGACAAAAGGGAAAAACAGAGTGGCGCTTACGGAGATATGCGCCATACGGCCTGTCCCAGAGGAATCCCGCCACTGGTTCTTACAACCAATCACCTTCGATCATCAGGACTACTCTAGAGGTATCAGGAACGCAGGCTGGACTGCCCTGGTCTTAGATCCGATAATTGATGGACTCCACTTTACACAAGTCCTAGTGGATGGCGGCAGTGATCTAAACCTGCTATATCAGGACACAATCCATAAAATGGGGATAAACCCAGCAATAATTCGCCATGGCAACACTTCCTTTCAAGGGGTCACGCCAGGCCCAGATACCCATTGTATGGGTTCCCTCTTGTTAGAAGTTATGTTCGGCTCCTCGGACAACTTCCGAAGCGAAAAGCTAACCTTCCACATCGCCCCATTCATAAGTAGCTATCAAGCACTACTGGGACGCCAAGCTTTCACCCGCTTTAACGCAATACCGCATTATGCATCCCTTACACTCAAAATGCCCGGTCCACGAGGCATCATCTCATTAAAGGGAAACATCGAGTGTTCCTCGAGCACGGACGATGGTGCGGCTGCATTGGCAGCTGCACACCAAACCAGCTTTACTAGTTAGAGCACCTAATCACGTCGTTCAAGAACCCGGACATGGCTTGACGAGTCCGGCGTAAACATACAAAGGCTTAATAGCCGCATACCCCTATACAAGGGGCTCCGCGCGGGCCAAAATCAAGGCTCTTCTGGGGAACGGATTGAATGGTATTGACTTGGTCCGGGTCTGGCATGCTAGGCGGATCATTCCGTTAAACCGTCGCCCTGACCTGTTGTGCAACTACTCAGGCAAGCAAGATGACCCTCAGCGACACAGTCCAGACGATCTGCCTGACCATGTCATTGATGATTTTACCAAGAGTCTTCTGAATGAAAGTTTAGTAGACTACAGCAAGGTGGACTTACGCCCTTTCTGCAAAACCAGTCCGGCTCCAAAGGTAAGTCGCCAAACCGACCAAATTACCTCCAATATTGATACTTTTACCTGTACTCAATTTTTTCTGATTTTCACAGGCTGATCACAAGTTTTGGAAGGTTAAATATGACCATGAAGCTGCAAAAAGGGACAGGAAGGCCAAGAGAGCCGCCAGGAGAGCCGCCGCAAAGAAACGTGGAAAGAAACCCAGTGCTTCGGAACAGCTTTAGCTAGACGATTCTTCTGAGTCGGAGGTAGCTGAGGGAGTCCTGGATTAGGGGGTGTCCGGATTGCCGGACTATGACCTTTGGCCGGACTTCCGGACTATGAAGATACAAGATTGAAGACTTCGTCCCGTGTCCGGAAGGGACTTTCCTTGGCGTGGAAGGCAAGCTTGGCAATACGGATATGTAGATCTCCTCCCATTGTAACCGACTCTGTGTAACCCTAGCCCTCTTCGGTGTCTATATAAATTGGAGGGTTTTAGTCCGTAGGAAAAAAAGGACAATCATACCATAGGCTAGCTTCTAGAGTTTAGCCTCTCTGATCTCGTGGTAGATCAACTCTTGTACTACCCATACCATCAATATTAATCAAGCAGGAGTAGGGTTTTACCTCCATCAAGAGGGCCCGAACCTGGGTAAAAACATCGTGTCCCTTGTCTCATGTTACCATCCGCCTAGACGCACAGTTCGGGACCCCCTACCCGACATCCGCCGGTTTTGACACCGACATTGGTGCTTTGATTGAGAGTTCCTCTGTGTCGTCACCTTAAGGCCCGATGGCTCCTTCGATCATCAACAATGATGCGGTCCAGGGTGAGACCTTTCTCCCCGGACAGATCTTCATATTTGGCAGCTTTGCACTGCGGGCCGACTCATTTGGCCATCTGGAGCAGATCGAAAGCTACACCCCTGGCCATCTGGTCAGATTTGGATGTTTGAACTACACGGCTGACATCCGCGGAGACTTGATCTTTGACGGATTCGAGCCACAGCCGAGCGCGCCGCATTGTCACGATGGGCGTGATCTAGCTCTGCCTCCGGATAGTGCCCAGAGGGCCGCTCGGGTGTCCGCTCCGACCCTTAGCTTGGAGCCGACTGCGCCGATCGAGGACGGGTGGCTCGACACCGCCTCGGGGGCTGCAATCTCTACGGTGATCGAGCCGAACACAAGTCTTGTCCTTCGCGAAGCTCGCGACTCCAAAGTGCTGAACCCCTTTCCGGACTCCAAGCCTTTCGTGCCCCTGCTGATCAGACCCGATTGGGCGCCGATCATGGAGTTTGCCGCCGTGGACATCTTTCAGCACTCGCCCTTCGGTGACATCCTGAGTTCACTAAAGTCTCTCTCTTTATCAGGAGGGCCCTGGCCGGACTACGGTCAGCAAGGTTGGGATGCGGACGACGAAGAAATTCGAAAGCCACCCACCACCCACTTCGTAGCCACTGTCGAAGATTTAACCGACATGCTCGACTTCGACTCCGAAGATATCGACGGTATGGACGCCGATGAAGAAGACGACCAAGAACCAGCGCCTATAGGGCACTGGACAACCACCTCATCTCGTGATGTATGCATGGCGGACACACCTAAAAGGAACAACGACGAGGATCAAAAGGGCCAACGAGGGATCGTTCCCTCGAAAAGCAATCAAAGCGGCGGCGTAAGCGCGGCGCCAAATCCCACCTCCACAGAGACCCAGC
This sequence comes from Thinopyrum obtusiflorum, assembly GCA_036873465.1. Taxonomy (NCBI): domain Eukaryota; kingdom Viridiplantae; phylum Streptophyta; class Magnoliopsida; order Poales; family Poaceae; genus Thinopyrum; species Thinopyrum obtusiflorum. Next base: position 28,634 of record JAAAWM010009840.1, read on the forward strand.
CATAGAGCAGGGTGAACCGGTGGACGACGAACATGTCGTCGAGCAACCGTCCGAACAAGGCAACTTGGATAAACAAACCGAACAACCCGTCCCCGGCGAAGATAATAGCCCGGACGACCTCACGCTGGACAAGTTGCTGGAGCAGAAGAACCTCCACCAAAGGCTCGTCGCCACTGCGCGTACCCTGAAAAAGTAGAAGCGAAAGCTCCAAACAGCGGAAGATGCACTCAGAATCAGATGGGGCAAAGTACTCAACACCGCACACAAGTACGGAAACAGTCACCACACAAAGAGCTACCGAAGCGAAAATTACTACCAGAATTGATGAGGAGGCCTTAGAGCCCCTACAGTCAAAAAACAAGGAAGCCACCAGGTCGGATAGACGACCCCATGACCGACATAGAGTGGCAAAGGGCGTCGCACTCAATCCGGCACACGATCCGCACAAGGATTCGCATCAAAAAGACGGCCCAACCAGATCTATCTACGGGCCAAGAAAGCAAGCTCTAGTAAGCAATGCAACGCAACAAATATCCGAACATCGTGACACACCCAAATACAGGGGCGCTGCACATCCCCTATGTTTCACCGATGAGGTGCTGGACCATGAATTTCCAGCGGGATTCAAGCCCGTAAACATA
>JAAAWM010009841.1:0-29290 GCA_036873465.1 Thinopyrum obtusiflorum
TCCACAGAAAGCATTTCGGAGCTACCGATTTGTAAACTCGGTGATACCGAAGCGGCTTTTGGAACCTAAACTAGTGAACTCGGTCAGACCGAGTCACAGTTCGGTGGCACCGAGACTGCTAGGGTTTCACAGAGAATCAAACTCGGTCACACCGATTTGCAATTTTCGGTCAGACCAAAAACCACATGTGCAATGGCCTAAGCCAAATCGGTGAGACCGATTTCTACAATTCGGTCGGTCTGAGATGAGTTCGGCGGAAACCTAACCCTAAATTTTCAAATCTAATCTAATCTACGGGATGTTTTCATTGGACAGGATGATCTCATACGTGGCAAGAAACATGGCAAAGCAATGTGCTAGGAATCGGAGTTAAAGAATAGCACTAAGATCAAGTTCATACCCTATCTCGGCAGTGAACTTGCTACGGCAGCAACGGCGGGGCAGATTGCCGTTGACGGCGGCGGAGACCAGCGGCGGGAGGTCGCTGGCGGCGAGAGGACTATCCGGAGACCCAAGAAGGCAGAGCAGGTTACGCGCGGGCGAAGGGTTTTGATTTTTTTCCAAAATTTGACCCGTCGGTATATATAACCTGACACTGTCGGTGTGACCGAGTGGAACAACTCGGTGGCACCGAGATGCAAAACTGCGGGCAGTTACTGCAACTCGGTGTGACCGAAATGTTCTAATCGGTTGCACTGAGATTGAAAACCTAGATCAACTTGGTGATCTCGGTAGGACCGAAAAGGATGAATCGGTCCGACCGAAATGCACAAAGAGGTTTTGGAAGTTTAAGTCTATGACGAATCGGGGACTCCGAGTGCTCCTCACACAGAGTGGTTCGAATCTGACTTGATCAAACTTTGTGATGTAGCATGAATAGAGTTTGAGACGAGAAAAGCATAGATAGCTAGAGGGAGTTCTTAGGCATTCTTGTCCATCCATTTGGCAAAAGAGAAAAAACCAAACAATCAAAGCAACAAATGGATGTCCTTGAATGAGAAAAATATGCATTCAACATGCTCACACAATAAAATGACAAATGAAATATGTGACAAAGCATGCACAAACACTCTAGCATCTATCAAACAATTGGCGATGACTAGGTCGTCTATATATGAGTATATTGACTTAGGAGTCAAATGAGAACATTTGATCATAGGGGGGGGGGGGGGGGGGGGGGGGGGGGGGGGGGGGGGGGGGGGGGGGGGGGGGGGGGGGGGGGGGGGGGGGGGGGGGGGGGGGGGGGGGGGGGGGGGGGGGGGGGGGGGGGGGGGGGGGGGGGGGGGGGGGGGGGGGGGGGGGGGGGGGGGGGGGGGGGGGGGGGGGGGGGGGGGGGGGGGGGGGGGGGGGGGGGGGGGGGGGGGGGGGGGGGGGGGGGGGGGGGGGGGGGGGGGGGGGGGGGGGGGGGGGGGGGGGGGGGGGGGGGGGGGGGGGGGGGGGGGGGGGGGGGGGGGGGGGGGGGGGGGGGGGGGGGGGGGGGGGGGGGGGGGGGGGGGGGGGGGGGGGGGGGGGGGGGGGGGGGGGGGGGGGGGGGGGGGGGGGGGGGGGGGGGGGGGGGGGGGGGGGGGGGGGGGGGGGGGGGGGGGGGGGGGGGGGGGGGGGGGGGGGGGGGGGGGGGGGGGGGGGGGGGGGGGGGGGGGGGGGGGGGGGGGGGGGGGGGGGGGGGGGGGGGGGGGGGGGGGGGGGGGGGGGGGGGGGGGGGGGGGGGGGGGGGGGGGGGGGGGGGGGGGGGGGGGGGGGGGGGGGGGGGGGGGGGGGGGGGGGGGGGGGGGGGGGGGGGGGGGGGGGGGGGGGGGGGGGGGGGGGGGGGGGGGGGGGGGGGGGGGGGGGGGGGGGGGGGGGGGGGGGGGGGGGGGGGGGGGGGGGGGGGGGGGGGGGGGGGGGGGGGGGGGGGGGGGGGGGGGGGGGGGGGGGGGGGGGGGGGGGGGGGGGGGGGGGGGGGGGGGGGGGGGGGGGGGGGGGGGGGGGGGGGGGGGGGGGGGGGGGGGGGGGGGGGGGGGGGGGGGGGGGGGGGGGGGGGGGGGGGGGGGGGGGGGGGGGGGGGGGGGGGGGGGGGGGGGGGGGGGGGGGGGGGGGGGGGGGGGGGGGGGGGGGGGGGGGGGGGGGGGGGGGGGGGGGGGGGGGGGGGGGGGGGGGGGGGGGGGGGGGGGGGGGGGGGGGGGGGGGGGGGGGGGGGGGGGGGGGGGGGGGGGGGGGGGGGGGGGGGGGGGGGGGGGGGGGGGGGGGGGGGGGGGGGGGGGGGGGGGGGGGGGGGGGGGGGGGGGGGGGGGGGGGGGGGGGGGGGGGGGGGGGGGGGGGGGGGGGGGGGGGGGGGGGGGGGGGGGGGGGGGGGGGGGGGGGGGGGGGGGGGGGGGGGGGGGGGGGGGGGGGGGGGGGGGGGGGGGGGGGGGGGGGGGGGGGGGGGGGGGGGGGGGGGGGGGGGGGGGGGGGGGGGGGGGGGGGGGGGGGGGGGGGGGGGGGGGGGGGGGGGGGGGGGGGGGGGGGGGGGGGGGGGGGGGGGGGGGGGGGGGGGGGGGGGGGGGGGGGGGGGGGGGGGGGGGGGGGGGGGGGGGGGGGGGGGGGGGGGGGGGGGGGGGGGGGGGGGGGGGGGGGGGGGGGGGGGGGGGGGGGGGGGGGGGGGGGGGGGGGGGGGGGGGGGGGGGGGGGGGGGGGGGGGGGGGGGGGGGGGGGGGGGGGGGGGGGGGGGGGGGGGGGGGGGGGGGGGGGGGGGGGGGGGGGGGGGGGGGGGGGGGGGGGGGGGGGGGGGGGGGGGGGGGGGGGGGGGGGGGGGGGGGGGGGGGGGGGGGGGGGGGGGGGGGGGGGGGGGGGGGGGGGGGGGGGGGGGGGGGGGGGGGGGGGGGGGGGGGGGGGGGGGGGGGGGGGGGGGGGGGGGGGGGGGGGGGGGGGGGGGGGGGGGGGGGGGGGGGGGGGGGGGGGGGGGGGGGGGGGGGGGGGGGGGGGGGGGGGGGGGGGGGGGGGGGGGGGGGGGGGGGGGGGGGGGGGGGGGGGGGGGGGGGGGGGGGGGGGGGGGGGGGGGGGGGGGGGGGGGGGGGGGGGGGGGGGGGGGGGGGGGGGGGGGGGGGGGGGGGGGGGGGGGGGGGGGGGGGGGGGGGGGGGGGGGGGGGGGGGGGGGGGGGGGGGGGGGGGGGGGGGGGGGGGGGGGGGGGGGGGGGGGGGGGGGGGGGGGGGGGGGGGGGGGGGGGGGGGGGGGGGGGGGGGGGGGGGGGGGGGGGGGGGGGGGGGGGGGGGGGGGGGGGGGGGGGGGGGGGGGGGGGGGGGGGGGGGGGGGGGGGGGGGGGGGGGGGGGGGGGGGGGGGGGGGGGGGGGGGGGGGGGGGGGGGGGGGGGGGGGGGGGGGGGGGGGGGGGGGGGGGGGGGGGGGGGGGGGGGGGGGGGGGGGGGGGGGGGGGGGGGGGGGGGGGGGGGGGGGGGGGGGGGGGGGGGGGGGGGGGGGGGGGGGGGGGGGGGGGGGGGGGGGGGGGGGGGGGGGGGGGGGGGGGGGGGGGGGGGGGGGGGGGGGGGGGGGGGGGGGGGGGGGGGGGGGGGGGGGGGGGGGGGGGGGGGGGGGGGGGGGGGGGGGGGGGGGGGGGGGGGGGGGGGGGGGGGGGGGGGGGGGGGGGGGGGGGGGGGGGGGGGGGGGGGGGGGGGGGGGGGGGGGGGGGGGGGGGGGGGGGGGGGGGGGGGGGGGGGGGGGGGGGGGGGGGGGGGGGGGGGGGGGGGGGGGGGGGGGGGGGGGGGGGGGGGGGGGGGGGGGGGGGGGGGGGGGGGGGGGGGGGGGGGGGGGGGGGGGGGGGGGGGGGGGGGGGGGGGGGGGGGGGGGGGGGGGGGGGGGGGGGGGGGGGGGGGGGGGGGGGGGGGGGGGGGGGGGGGGGGGGGGGGGGGGGGGGGGGGGGGGGGGGGGGGGGGGGGGGGGGGGGGGGGGGGGGGGGGGGGGGGGGGGGGGGGGGGGGGGGGGGGGGGGGGGGGGGGGGGGGGGGGGGGGGGGGGGGGGGGGGGGGGGGGGGGGGGGGGGGGGGGGGGGGGGGGGGGGGGGGGGGGGGGGGGGGGGGGGGGGGGGGGGGGGGGGGGGGGGGGGGGGGGGGGGGGGGGGGGGGGGGGGGGGGGGGGGGGGGGGGGGGGGTTATGTGTGGTAGGGCTGGTTCTCGTGCATGTACAACCAGGGTGCTATCTGCACCAAGAGGTAGCACTGTTTTATTTGAAGACCATGTTTTTAGTCCGCTAGATGCTGGCATCACCCGCTCCAATTCAAATGGCTGATAAACGGGAAACATAGTTGAATGTACAGACATTGTATGAGAGACAGATGCAATAGATAGTGTGGAAAAAAGAGGGCATGAAATAGTTGACATGTATATTGTTTAACTAAAACGGATAGCATGACATAATTTCACATATATGATGTCTATCTAAACTGGATAGCATAGCATAACATAATTCAAATATATGATGAATAACTAAACAGGATAGCATGACATAATTCACCTACATGTTATCTAAGTAATCAGGATCGCATCATTTAATTCACATATGTGATTTATATGCTAAACAGAGGGCATTAGATATGATATCTGCACTAAGAACATGGTGTTGAATATTGTGTATATGATGTCTAATCTATGCAATGCAAGACACCATATGCATGATATGAGCAGTATAACCGTGCCAAGTTAGAGCATACACCTCGGTGGGGGAATAGGACTGGTCATCTGTCTCTGAATCCATCTTTGAGGAGCTATCGGGACCCAACAAGAGATCTGCTTCGACAGGTAGCACTGTCTGCTCTGAAGGCCTTGTTTTCACTCCAGATTTTTCAATCTCCCACCCAAATGGCTGATTCACAGGAAGAGTAGTTTAATGTACAAACATTGTCGACAAATGGAAATGTAATTAAGAAAAGGATGGGCAAGATATCATTCAAATATATGATGCCTGGTTAAACAGGATGGCATTGCACATTTCACGTATATTATGGCTGGCTAAAAGACATGAGATTGCACAATTCCCATATATGATATAGAAACTAAACAGGTGGCATTACAGAACATGTCTAAACTAAGCAGATGACATATATGATGTCAAAAGTAGGCACTACAAGGCAACATATGCATGATATGACTAACATCATCATGCCAAGGTAGAGCAAACACCTTGGGGGGTAAATAGGAGTGGTCAGCGGCGTCTGAATCCGCCTCAAAACAGATATCTTCCTCTGGATTACAATCTGGAGAGGGGTGGGGAGGGGGGGGGGGGGGGGGGGGGGGGGGGGGGGGGGGGGGGGGGGGGGGGGGGGGGGGGGGGGGGGGGGGGGGGGGGGGGGGGGGGGGGGGGGGGGGGGGGGGGGGGGGGGGGGGGGGGGGGGGGGGGGGGGGGGGGGGGGGGGGGGGGGGGGGGGGGGGGGGGGGGGGGGGGGGGGGGGGGGGGGGGGGGGGGGGGGGGGGGGGGGGGGGGGGGGGGGGGGGGGGGGGGGGGGGGGGGGGGGGGGGGGGGGGGGGGGGGGGGGGGGGGGGGGGGGGGGGGGGGGGGGGGGGGGGGGGGGGGGGGGGGGGGGGGGGGGGGGGGGGGGGGGGGGGGGGGGGGGGGGGGGGGGGGGGGGGGGGGGGGGGGGGGGGGGGGGGGGGGGGGGGGGGGGGGGGGGGGGGGGGGGGGGGGGGGGGGGGGGGGGGGGGGGGGGGGGGGGGGGGGGGGGGGGGGGGGGGGGGGGGGGGGGGGGGGGGGGGGGGGGGGGGGGGGGGGGGGGGGGGGGGGGGGGGGGGGGGGGGGGGGGGGGGGGGGGGGGGGGGGGGGGGGGGGGGGGGGGGGGGGGGGGGGGGGGGGGGGGGGGGGGGGGGGGGGGGGGGGGGGGGGGGGGGGGGGGGGGGGGGGGGGGGGGGGGGGGGGGGGGGGGGGGGGGGGGGGGGGGGGGGGGGGGGGGGGGGGGGGGGGGGGGGGGGGGGGGGGGGGGGGGGGGGGGGGGGGGGGGGGGGGGGGGGGGGGGGGGGGGGGGGGGGGGGGGGGGGGGGGGGGGGGGGGGGGGGGGGGGGGGGGGGGGGGGGGGGGGGGGGGGGGGGGGGGGGGGGGGGGGGGGGGGGGGGGGGGGGGGGGGGGGGGGGGGGGGGGGGGGGGGGGGGGGGGGGGGGGGGGGGGGGGGGGGGGGGGGGGGGGGGGGGGGGGGGGGGGGGGGGGGGGGGGGGGGGGGGGGGGGGGGGGGGGGGGGGGGGGGGGGGGGGGGGGGGGGGGGGGGGGGGGGGGGGGGGGGGGGGGGGGGGGGGGGGGGGGGGGGGGGGGGGGGGGGGGGGGGGGGGGGGGGGGGGGGGGGGGGGGGGGGGGGGGGGGGGGGGGGGGGGGGGGGGGGGGGGGGGGGGGGGGGGGGGGGGGGGGGGGGGGGGGGGGGGGGGGGGGGGGGGGGGGGGGGGGGGGGGGGGGGGGGGGGGGGGGGGGGGGGGGGGGGGGGGGGGGGGGGGGGGGGGGGGGGGGGGGGGGGGGGGGGGGGGGGGGGGGGGGGGGGGGGGGGGGGGGGGGGGGGGGGGGGGGGGGGGGGGGGGGGGGGGGGGGGGGGGGGGGGGGGGGGGGGGGGGGGGGGGGGGGGGGGGGGGGGGGGGGGGGGGGGGGGGGGGGGGGGGGGGGGGGGGGGGGGGGGGGGGGGGGGGGGGGGGGGGGGGGGGGGGGGGGGGGGGGGGGGGGGGGGGGGGGGGGGGGGGGGGGGGGGGGGGGGGGGGGGGGGGGGGGGGGGGGGGGGGGGGGGGGGGGGGGGGGGGGGGGGGGGGGGGGGGGGGGGGGGGGGGGGGGGGGGGGGGGGGGGGGGGGGGGGGGGGGGGGGGGGGGGGGGGGGGGGGGGGGGGGGGGGGGGGGGGGGGGGGGGGGGGGGGGGGGGGGGGGGGGGGGGGGGGGGGGGGGGGGGGGGGGGGGGGGGGGGGGGGGGGGGGGGGGGGGGGGGGGGGGGGGGGGGGGGGGGGGGGGGGGGGGGGGGGGGGGGGGGGGGGGGGGGGGGGGGGGGGGGGGGGGGGGGGGGGGGGGGGGGGGGGGGGGGGGGGGGGGGGGGGGGGGGGGGGGGGGGGGGGGGGGGGGGGGGGGGGGGGGGGGGGGGGGGGGGGGGGGGGGGGGGGGGGGGGGGGGGGGGGGGGGGGGGGGGGGGGGGGGGGGGGGGGGGGGGGGGGGGGGGGGGGGGGGGGGGGGGGGGGGGGGGGGGGGGGGGGGGGGGGGGGGGGGGGGGGGGGGGGGGGGGGGGGGGGGGGGGGGGGGGGGGGGGGGGGGGGGGGGGGGGGGGGGGGGGGGGGGGGGGGGGGGGGGGGGGGGGGGGGGGGGGGGGGGGGGGGGGGGGGGGGGGGGGGGGGGGGGGGGGGGGGGGGGGGGGGGGGGGGGGGGGGGGGGGGGGGGGGGGGGGGGGGGGGGGGGGGGGGGGGGGGGGGGGGGGGGGGGGGGGGGGGGGGGGGGGGGGGGGGGGGGGGGGGGGGGGGGGGGGGGGGGGGGGGGGGGGGGGGGGGGGGGGGGGGGGGGGGGGGGGGGGGGGGGGGGGGGGGGGGGGGGGGGGGGGGGGGGGGGGGGGGGGGGGGGGGGGGGGGGGGGGGGGGGGGGGGGGGGGGGGGGGGGGGGGGGGGGGGGGGGGGGGGGGGGGGGGGGGGGGGGGGGGGGGGGGGGGGGGGGGGGGGGGGGGGGGGGGGGGGGGGGGGGGGGGGGGGGGGGGGGGGGGGGGGGGGGGGGGGGGGGGGGGGGGGGGGGGGGGGGGGGGGGGGGGGGGGGGGGGGGGGGGGGGGGGGGGGGGGGGGGGGGGGGGGGGGGGGGGGGGGGGGGGGGGGGGGGGGGGGGGGGGGGGGGGGGGGGGGGGGGGGGGGGGGGGGGGGGGGGGGGGGGGGGGGGGGGGGGGGGGGGGGGGGGGGGGGGGGGGGGGGGGGGGGGGGGGGGGGGGGGGGGGGGGGGGGGGGGGGGGGGGGGGGGGGGGGGGGGGGGGGGGGGGGGGGGGGGGGGGGGGGGGGGGGGGGGGGGGGGGGGGGGGGGGGGGGGGGGGGGGGGGGGGGGGGGGGGGGGGGGGGGGGGGGGGGGGGGGGGGGGGGGGGGGGGGGGGGGGGGGGGGGGGGGGGGGGGGGGGGGGGGGGGGGGGGGGGGGGGGGGGGGGGGGGGGGGGGGGGGGGGGGGGGGGGGGGGGGGGGGGGGGGGGGGGGGGGGGGGGGGGGGGGGGGGGGGGGGGGGGGGGGGGGGGGGGGGGGGGGGGGGGGGGGGGGGGGGGGGGGGGGGGGGGGGGGGGGGGGGGGGGGGGGGGGGGGGGGGGGGGGGGGGGGGGGGGGGGGGGGGGGGGGGGGGGGGGGGGGGGGGGGGGGGGGGGGGGGGGGGGGGGGGGGGGGGGGGGGGGGGGGGGGGGGGGGGGGGGGGGGGGGGGGGGGGGGGGGGGGGGGGGGGGGGGGGGGGGGGGGGGGGGGGGGGGGGGGGGGGGGGGGGGGGGGGGGGGGGGGGGGGGGGGGGGGGGGGGGGGGGGGGGGGGGGGGGGGGGGGGGGGGGGGGGGGGGGGGGGGGGGGGGGGGGGGGGGGGGGGGGGGGGGGGGGGGGGGGGGGGGGGGGGGGGGGGGGGGGGGGGGGGGGGGGGGGGGGGGGGGGGGGGTCTCTATTTAAATAATAATCTACAATCATGATTGTTGCCAACTTCAACCATCATTCGTGTATTACCTTAACAACACACCACATGATTACTATAGAGATAGATATGAACTATGTGTACTATATGAACTCGAATTCAATTTTTTGAATACACTTGATGTTGATTCCAAATAATAGTACATTTGATGTACTAACTAGATATTCATAATTTAAACCATGTTCCATATGTACACCGTGTTTATCACACAAAGTATAGTGCTCCGCCCCCTACATTTTGACAAGTGTTTATCCCTGAGCTGCAAAAGCCACACCTTAGCCCAAATTATAATCAATTTTCTATATATTATATGTAGTACTAGCAAGATGCCCATGCGTTCCACGAAACATCAAGATTATCGAGGGAGGCCTTATTTGCAAATGTGGAGAGGGGTGTGGTTATGTTATTTCAAAATTGCCATAGTTTCCTTACTATCCGTCAGATATAAATTGGACGGCCTATATTGCAGGCTGGTAGGCATACCATCATCAACAACTCTGTTTTTTATCAGAGTAGAGATAAAATATATTATATGTACTATAAAATGTTCATAACCACACCATGTGTATCACCATTATATATATTCACGCATGCGTCGGTTTAAGACACAATGATAAATTCTTCAAATATCTGAATTCACTTTTTATATTGAATTATGATCTTTATTCGTCTTTTACACCCACACAATCCTCTTATCTTTGTAGCTAGCGCTAACTTTCTCCCGTGCATGCACACGCCCGCATCCCTCTCACCCTCCCTCAGCATTCTCTAGCTCCATGGCGCAAATTTGTCTTTTCACTTTAGGTCGTTCACCCACGGTGTGTGTAGGCCCCCCAGCTCCTTCTTTACAGCACACATCGATTGATATGCCTCTCTAGCCAGGTGTGCCTACCACAAACACAAGCTTTCCCTCTTCTCTTCTCACCGTCCATGCCTCACTCCCACCCCTCTTTTCATTGATCTTGTACTCGCACACTCCTTCCGGGGGGGGGGGGGGGGGGGGGGGGGGGGGGGGGGGGGGGGGGGGGGGGGGGGGGGGGGGGGGGGGGGGGGGGGGGGGGGGGGGGGGGGGGGGGGGGGGGGGGGGGGGGGGGGGGGGGGGGGGGGGGGGGGGGGGGGGGGGGGGGGGGGGGGGGGGGGGGGGGGGGGGGGGGGGGGGGGGGGGGGGGGGGGGGGGGGGGGGGGGGGGGGGGGGGGGGGGGGGGGGGGGGGGGGGGGGGGGGGGGGGGGGGGGGGGGGGGGGGGGGGGGGGGGGGGGGGGGGGGGGGGGGGGGGGGGGGGGGGGGGGGGGGGGGGGGGGGGGGGGGGGGGGGGGGGGGGGGGGGGGGGGGGGGGGGGGGGGGGGGGGGGGGGGGGGGGGGGGGGGGGGGGGGGGGGGGGGGGGGGGGGGGGGGGGGGGGGGGGGGGGGGGGGGGGGGGGGGGGGGGGGGGGGGGGGGGGGGGGGGGGGGGGGGGGGGGGGGGGGGGGGGGGGGGGGGGGGGGGGGGGGGGGGGGGGGGGGGGGGGGGGGGGGGGGGGGGGGGGGGGGGGGGGGGGGGGGGGGGGGGGGGGGGGGGGGGGGGGGGGGGGGGGGGGGGGGGGGGGGGGGGGGGGGGGGGGGGGGGGGGGGGGGGGGGGGGGGGGGGGGGGGGGGGGGGGGGGGGGGGGGGGGGGGGGGGGGGGGGGGGGGGGGGGGGGGGGGGGGGGGGGGGGGGGGGGGGGGGGGGGGGGGGGGGGGGGGGGGGGGGGGGGGGGGGGGGGGGGGGGGGGGGGGGGGGGGGGGGGGGGGGGGGGGGGGGGGGGGGGGGGGGGGGGGGGGGGGGGGGGGGGGGGGGGGGGGGGGGGGGGGGGGGGGGGGGGGGGGGGGGGGGGGGGGGGGGGGGGGGGGGGGGGGGGGGGGGGGGGGGGGGGGGGGGGGGGGGGGGGGGGGGGGGGGGGGGGGGGGGGGGGGGGGGGGGGGGGGGGGGGGGGGGGGGGGGGGGGGGGGGGGGGGGGGGGGGGGGGGGGGGGGGGGGGGGGGGGGGGGGGGGGGGGGGGGGGGGGGGGGGGGGGGGGGGGGGGGGGGGGGGGGGGGGGGGGGGGGGGGGGGGGGGGGGGGGGGGGGGGGGGGGGGGGGGGGGGGGGGGGGGGGGGGGGGGGGGGGGGGGGGGGGGGGGGGGGGGGGGGGGGGGGGGGGGGGGGGGGGGGGGGGGGGGGGGGGGGGGGGGGGGGGGGGGGGGGGGGGGGGGGGGGGGGGGGGGGGGGGGGGGGGGGGGGGGGGGGGGGGGGGGGGGGGGGGGGGGGGGGGGGGGGGGGGGGGGGGGGGGGGGGGGGGGGGGGGGGGGGGGGGGGGGGGGGGGGGGGGGGGGGGGGGGGGGGGGGGGGGGGGGGGGGGGGGGGGGGGGGGGGGGGGGGGGGGGGGGGGGGGGGGGGGGGGGGGGGGGGGGGGGGGGGGGGGGGGGGGGGGGGGGGGGGGGGGGGGGGGGGGGGGGGGGGGGGGGGGGGGGGGGGGGGGGGGGGGGGGGGGGGGGGGGGGGGGGGGGGGGGGGGGGGGGGGGGGGGGGGGGGGGGGGGGGGGGGGGGGGGGGGGGGGGGGGGGGGGGGGGGGGGGGGGGGGGGGGGGGGGGGGGGGGGGGGGGGGGGGGGGGGGGGGGGGGGGGGGGGGGGGGGGGGGGGGGGGGGGGGGGGGGGGGGGGGGGGGGGGGGGGGGGGGGGGGGGGGGGGGGGGGGGGGGGGGGGGGGGGGGGGGGGGGGGGGGGGGGGGGGGGGGGGGGGGGGGGGGGGGGGGGGGGGGGGGGGGGGGGGGGGGGGGGGGGGGGGGGGGGGGGGGGGGGGGGGGGGGGGGGGGGGGGGGGGGGGGGGGGGGGGGGGGGGGGGGGGGGGGGGGGGGGGGGGGGGGGGGGGGGGGGGGGGGGGGGGGGGGGGGGGGGGGGGGGGGGGGGGGGGGGGGGGGGGGGGGGGGGGGGGGGGGGGGGGGGGGGGGGGGGGGGGGGGGGGGGGGGGGGGGGGGGGGGGGGGGGGGGGGGGGGGGGGGTTGCGGTGGACAACGTCGTCGGGGAAGAGGCTCCGGCTGGGCAGCGGTGAGGTGGTGGACAGAGGAGGATAGGGTTTCGCGGCTGGAGCGGAGAGGTTATGGCGGCCTGGGATTTCGAATGGCAAAAAGGAGGCGATGGGAGGGGGTGAACCATGACTTAGGGACACGCTTGTCCAAAATGTAGGGTGTGTTACAAAAGTACCCCCCACCGATTTGAACTAGCGGCCCTTTCGGCTCAGGGTTAGAAGGGGGATTTCACGTGTCGGTATTTGGCAGCTGGTGGGAGTTTTCGCGCGCGTTGTAATTTCGGGATAGCAAGGCGCCGGTTGTGAAGGCGCCAGTTTTGGGAGCACGATATCTGAATTTTCGGGATATAACAAGGCGCGGGTTGAATTTTAGGGACAAGCCTAATGTGTAATATTGTACTTGTACGTACCAAATCAATTCGCACTTCCCTCAACCAAAAAGAAAACGAAAAAATAAAACTATTCACACCACACAAAGAGAGAGTCTTGCCCCGTTTTACTATAAAAATGCTATTCAAAGCTACTCCCTCCTTCCATCTATATAGGTCCTAATGCGTTTTTCGATTCTAACTTTGAGCAAATATTAGAGCAATAATATATGACATGCAACTTACACAAAGCACACCGTTAAATTCATCTGTGAAAGGTTCTTTCAGTGATATAATTTTCACATTGTGCATGTCATGTACTATTAATCTTGTCAATAGTCGGGGGGGGGGGGGGGGGGGGGGGGGGGGGGGGGGGGGGGGGGGGGGGGGGGGGGGGGGGGGGGGGGGGGGGGGGGGGGGGGGGGGGGGGGGGGGGGGGGGGGGGGGGGGGGGGGGGGGGGGGGGGGGGGGGGGGGGGGGGGGGGGGGGGGGGGGGGGGGGGGGGGGGGGGGGGGGGGGGGGGGGGGGGGGGGGGGGGGGGGGGGGGGGGTCTCTATTTAAATAATAATCTACAATCATGATTGTTGCCAACTTCAACCATCATTCGTGTATTACCTTAACAACACACCACATGATTACTATAGAGATAGATATGAACTATGTGTACTATATGAACTCGAATTCAATTTTTTGAATACACTTGATGTTGATTCCAAATAATAGTACATTTGATGTACTAACTAGATATTCATAATTTAAACCATGTTCCATATGTACACCGTGTTTATCACACAAAGTATAGTGCTCCGCCCCCTACATTTTGACAAGTGTTTATCCCTGAGCTGCAAAAGCCACACCTTAGCCCAAATTATAATCAATTTTCTATATATTATATGTAGTACTAGCAAGATGCCCATGCGTTCCACGAAACATCAAGATTATCGAGGGAGGCCTTATTTGCAAATGTGGAGAGGGGTGTGGTTATGTTATTTCAAAATTGCCATAGTTTCCTTACTATCCGTCAGATATAAATTGGACGGCCTATATTGCAGGCTGGTAGGCATACCATCATCAACAACTCTGTTTTTTATCAGAGTAGAGATAAAATATATTATATGTACTATAAAATGTTCATAACCACACCATGTGTATCACCATTATATATATTCACGCATGCGTCGGTTTAAGACACAATGATAAATTCTTCAAATATCTGAATTCACTTTTTATATTGAATTATGATCTTTATTCGTCTTTTACACCCACACAATCCTCTTATCTTTGTAGCTAGCGCTAACTTTCTCCCGTGCATGCACACGCCCGCATCCCTCTCACCCTCCCTCAGCATTCTCTAGCTCCATGGCGCAAATTTGTCTTTTCACTTTAGGTCGTTCACCCACGGTGTGTGTAGGCCCCCCAGCTCCTTCTTTACAGCACACATCGATTGATATGCCTCTCTAGCCAGGTGTGCCTACCACAAACACAAGCTTTCCCTCTTCTCTTCTCACCGTCCATGCCTCACTCCCACCCCTCTTTTCATTGATCTTGTACTCGCACACTCCTTCCGGGGGGGGGGGGGGGGGGGGGGGGGGGGGACCTCCTAGATGCATCCCTCTCTCTCTATCCTTCTCCCCGTGCCTCATTTGCGTCTAACACACACATGCATGTATACCGATCGATCTCCCAACATATACCTAGGTCCACTTTAACTATTCCCCCCCCCCATCGATCGACGGGGGGGGGGGGGGGGGGGGGGGGGGGGGGGGGGGGGGGGGGGGGGGGGGGGGGGGGGGGGGCCCCCCCCTCATCATTCGTGCATGCCTCCTGACCCGTCTCTCACACGCACGTGCATAGACAGGCAGCCATCCCCTCTCTTATTGATATTGCAGGCGTGTCCTCCGGTTGTCTAGCAAGCCTATCCCACCATTTGTTAGAAGCAACTCCATTACCACCCCCTCCAACACTCTAGCTCTGTCTCTCTCCCAACCTTATTCCTCTCCTACACATATGCATGGATGCCGATCGATCTCCCTTAATACATGAGGTAGATCGATCTCCCTTAATACATGAGGTAGGCCTCTCTCCTCCTCCACACATATACCAGCCATTGTACCTCTATAGTTAATTAGGCCTCCCTCCCCCCGCCACCACACACCGATAGTCGAGCGCTGTAGGTAGGTATCCATGCCACAGAGACGGGGGGGGGGGGGGGGGGGGGGGGGGGGGGGGGGGGGGGGGGGGGGGGGGGGGGGGGGGGGGGGGGGGGGGGGGGGGGGGGGGGGGGGGGGGGGGGGGGGGGGGGGGGGGGGGGGGGGGGGGGGGGGGGGGGGGGGGGATACGGCTGTGGTAAGCAGACGTAACTACATAGGAGATCAATCGTCCTTTGTCATAGAAAGGAGAGACATAAATTGTGAGGTACGTCGATCGATGGGGGGAATAGTTAAAGTCGACCTAGGTATATGTTGGGAGATTGATCGGTATACATGCATGTGTGTGTTAGAAGCAAATGAGGCACGGGGAGAAGGATAGAGAGAGAGAGGGATGCATCTAGGAGGTGGTGCGAGAGTCATACTATATCGATGGGGAAGGAGTGTGTGAGTACGAGATCGATGAAAAGAGTGGTGGGAGTGAGGCATGGACGATGATAAGAGCAGAGGGGAAGCTGGTGTTTGTGCTAGGCACACCTGGCTAGAGAGGCATATCGATCGATGTGTGTCGTAAAGAAGGAGCTGGGGGGCCTACACACACCGTGGGTGAACGACCTAAAGTGAAAAGACGAATTTGCATGATGGAGCTAGAGAATGCTGAGGGAGGGTGAGAGGGATGCGGGAGTGTGCATGCACGAGAGAAAGTTAGTGCTAGCTACAAAGACAAGAGGATTGTGTGGGTGTAAAAGACGAATAAAGATCATACTTCATTATAAAAAGCGAATTCGGATATTTGAAGAATTTATCATAGTGTTTTAAACCGATGCATGTGTGAATATATATAACGGTGATACACATGGTGTGGTTATGAACATGTCATACTACATATAATATATTTTATCTCTACTCTTATGAAAAACGGAGTTGTTGATGATGGTGTGCCTGCCATCCTACAATATAGGCCGTCCGATTTATATCTGGCGGATAGGAAGGAAACTATGGCAATTTCGAAAAAAGATACCCATACCCCTCTCCATATTTGCAAATTAGGCCTCCCCTTGGTCATGTTGATGTTCTGTGGAACGCATGGGCATCTTGCTAGTACTACTTATAATATATAGAACATTGATCATAATTTGGGCTAATGTGTGGCTTTTGCAGCTCAGGTCTAAATACTTGTCATAATGTAGGGGGCGGGGCACTATACTATGTGTGATAAACACGGTGTACGTATGGAACATGGTTTAGATTATGAATATATAGTTAGTACATCAAATGTACTATTATTTGGAATCAACATCAAGTGTATTCAAAAAATAGAATCCGAGTTCATGTAGTACACATAGTTCATATCTATCTCTATAGTAATCATGTGGTGTGTTCTTAAGGTAATGCAAGAATGATCGTTGAAGTTGGCAACAATCATGATTGTAGATTCTTATTGAAATAGAGAAACGAATTCAAATTCAGTTCGAATTGCAGCGGTAATATAGACATTTGGAATGCACTAAAAGGTTGGTATGGGTAGGTTACATGCATTATACAGCAAGCGAAAAAATTTCATTGGACAAACATGGATTCATACTCCCTCCTTCCATCTATATAGGGCGTAATGCGTTTTTTAAGACCGCCTTTGACTATTGACAAGATTAATAGTACATGACATGCACAATGTGAAAATTATATCTTTGAAAGAACCTTTTAGAGACGAATTTAACGGTGTGCTTTGTGTAAGTTGCATGTCATATATTATTGCTCTAATATTTGGTCAAAGTTAGCATCGAAAAACGCATTAGGCCCTATATAGATGGAAGGAGGGAGTAGCTTTAAATAGCATTTTTATAGTAAAATGGGGCAAGACTCTCTCTTTGTGTGGTGTGAATAGTTTTATTTTTTTCGTTTTCTTTTTGGTTGAGGGAAGTGCGAATTAATTTGGTACGTACAAGTACAATATTACACGTTAGGCTTGTCCCTAAAATTAAACCCGCACCTTGTTATATCCCTAAAATTCAGATATCGTGCTCCCAAAACTGGCGCCTTCACAACCCGCGCCTTGCTATCCCGAAATTACAACGCGCGCGAAAACTCCCTCCAGCTGCCAAATCCCGACACACAAAATCCCCCTTCTAACCCTGAGCCGAAAGGGCCGCCAGTTCAAATCGGTGGGGGGTACTTTTGTAACACACCCTACATTTTGGACAAGCGCGTCCCTAAGTCATGGTTCACCCCCTCCCATCGCCTCCTTTTTGCCATTCGAAATCCCAGGCCGCCATAACCTCTCCGCTCCAGCCGCGAAACTCCACCCTCCTCCATCCGCCACCTCACCGCTACCCAGCCGGAGCCTCTTCCGCGACGGCGTCGTCCACCGCAACAGCTCGACGTCCCTCGTCCACCTCCCCGGATGAGGATCCGTCGTCCATCTCGTCGTCCCGCCGATTCAGTCGCCCCGTCCTCCACCTCCAAGGAGCTGCTCCGACGATCGCCTCGTCTATCGCAGCTGCTCCATCCCCACAGCGCCACCTTAACCTGCTCCACCGGAACCGTAGCATCCTTACCGACTCCTCGGACGAAGCCGAGGCCTACTCGGCGCCACCCAAGAGGTTGTAAACTCATCACGTCGCACCTTCTCCTTAACGGGGGGGGGGGGGGGGGGGGGGGGGGGGGGGGGGGGGGGGGGGGGGGGGGGGGGGGGGGGGGGGGGGGGGGGGGGGGGGGGGGGGGGGGGGGGGGGGGGGGGGGGGGGGGGGGGGGGGGGGGGGGGGGGGGGGGGGGGGGGGGGGGGGGGGGGGGGGGGGGGGGGGGGGGGGGGGGGGGGGGGGGGGGGGGGGGGGGGGGGGGGGGGGGGGGGGGGGGGGGGGGGGGGGGGGGGGGGGGGGGGGGGGGGGGGGGGGGGGGGGGGGGGGGGGGGGGGGGGGGGGGGGGGGGGGGGGGGGGGGGGGGGGGGGGGGGGGGGGGGGGGGGGGGGGGGGGGGGGGGGGGGGGGGGGGGGGGGGGGGGGGGGGGGGGGGGGGGGGGGGGGGGGGGGGGGGGGGGGGGGGGGGGGGGGGGGGGGGGGGGGGGGGGGGGGGGGGGGGGGGGGGGGGGGGGGGGGGGGGGGGGGGGGGGGGGGGGGGGGGGGGGGGGGGGGGGGGGGGGGGGGGGGGGGGGGGGGGGGGGTTGAACTAGCGGCCCTTTCGGCTCAGGTTTAGAAGGGGGATTTCGCGTGTCGGGATTTGGCAGCTGGAGGGAGTTTTCGCACGCGTTGTAATTTTGGGATAGCAAGGCGCGGGTTGTGAAGGCGCCAGTTTTGGGAGCATGATATCTGAATTTTCGGGATATAACAAGACACGGGTTGAATTTTAGAGACAAGCCTAACGTGTAGTAATATTGTACTTGTATGTACCAAATCAATTCACACTTCCCTCAACCAAAAAGAAAACGAAAAAAATAAAACTATTCACACCACACGGGGGGGGGGGGGGGGGGGGGGGGGGGGGGGGGGGGGGGGGGGGGGGGGGTAATGCGTTTTTCGATGCTAACTTTGACCAAATATTAGAGCAATGATATATGACATGCAACTTACACAAAGCACACCATTAAATTCGTCTGTGAAAGGTTCTTTTCAATGATATAATTTTCACATTGTGCATGTCATGTACTATTAATCTTGTCAATAGTCAAAGTCAGTCTTAAAAATCTCATTACGCCCTATATAGATGGAAGGAGGGAGTATGAATCCATGTTATGTCTGATTAAATTTTTTTTGCTTGCTGTATGGGGGGGGGGGGGGGGGGGGGGGGGGGGGGGGGGGGGGGGGGGGGGGGGGGGGGGGGGGGGGGGGGGGGGGGGGGGGGGGGGGGGGGGGGGGGGGGGGGGGGGGGGGGGGGGGGGGGGGGGGGGGGGGGGGGGGGGGGGGGGGGGGGGGGGGGGGGGGGGGGGGGGGGGGGGGGGGGGGGGGGGGGGGGGGGGGGGGGGGGGGGGGGGGGGGGGGGGGGGGGGGGGGGGGGGGGGGGGGGGGGGGGGGGGGGGGGGGGGGGGGGGGGGGGGGGGGGGGGGGGGGGGGGGGGGGGGGGGGGGGGGGGGGGGGGGGGGGGGGGGGGGGGGGGGGGGGGGGGGGGGGGGGGGGGGGGGGGGGGGGGGGGGGGGGGGGGGGGGGGGGGGGGGGGGGGGGGGGGGGGGGGGGGGGGGGGGGGGGGGGGGGGGGGGGGGGGGGGGGGGGGGGGGGGGGGGGGGGGGGGGGGGGGGGGGGGGGGGGGGGGGGGGGGGGGGGGGGGGGGGGGGGGGGGGGGGCAAATATGGAGAGGGGTGTGGGTATCTTTTTTCAAAATTGCCATAGTTTCCTTGATATCCGTCAGATATAAATCGGACGGCCTATATTGCAGGATGGCACCATCATCAACAACTCCATTTTTTTATAAGAGTAGAGATAAAATATATTATATGTAGTATTAGTATAACATGTTCATAACCACACCATGTGTATCACCGTTATATATATTCACACATGCGTCGGTTTAAAACACTATGATAAATTCTTCAAATATCTGAATTCACTTTTTATAATGAAGTATGATCTCTGTTCGTCTTTTACACCCACACAATCCTCTTATCTTTGTAGCTAGCTAGCGCTAACTTTCTCTCGTGCATGCAGGGGGGGGGGGGGGGGGGGGGGGGGGGGGGGGGGGGGGGGGGGGGGGGGGGGGGGGGGGGGGGGGGGGGGGGGGGGGGGGGGGGGGGGGGGGGGGGGGGGGGGGGGGGGGGGGGGGGGGGGGGGAGGTGTGCCTAGCACAAAACACAAGCTTCCCCTCTTCTCTTATCACCGTCCATGCCTCACTCCCACCACTCTTTTCATCGATCTCGTACTCGCACACTTCTCCGCCCTCGATATAGTATGACTCTCGCACCACCTCCTAGATGCATCCCTCTCTCTCTATCCTTCTCCCCGTGCCTCATTTTCTTCTAACACACACATGCATGTATACCGATCGATCTCCCAACATATACCTAGGTCGACTTTAACTATTCCCCCCCCCATCGATCGACGTACCTCACAAGTTATGTCTCTCCTTTCTCTGACAAAGGACGATTGATCTTCCTATGTAGTTATGTCTGCTTACCACATCCATATCGCCCCCCTCATCATTCGTGCATGCCTCCTAACCTGTCTCTCACAAGCACGTGCACAGGCAGGCAGCCATCCCCTCTCTTATTGATATTGCAGGCGTGCCCTCCGATTGTCTAGCAAGCCTATCCCACCATTTGTTAGAAGCAACTCCACTACCACCCCCTCCAACACTCTAACTCTGTCTCTCTCCCAACCTTATTCCTCTCCTACACATATGCATGGATGCCGGGGGGGGGGGGGGGGGGGGGGGGGGGGGGGGGGGGGGGGGGGGGGGGGGGGGGGGGGGGGGGGGGGGGGGGGGGGGGGGGGGGGGGGGGGGGGGGGGGGGGGGGGGGGGGGGGGGGGGGGGGGGGGGGGGGGGGGGGGGGGGGGGGGGGGGGGGGGGGGGGGGGGGGGGGGGGGGGGGGGGGGGGGGGGGGGGGGGGGGGGGGGGGGGGGGGGGGGGGGGGGGGGGGGGGGGGGGGGGGGGGGGGGGGGGGGGGGGGGGGGGGGGGGGGGGGGGGGGGGGGGGGGGGGGGGGGGGGGGGGGGGGGGGGGGGGGGGGGGGGGGGGGGGGGGGGGGGGGGGGGGGGGGGGGGGGGGGGGGGGGGGGGGGGGGGGGGGGGGGGGGGGGGGGGGGGGGGGGGGGGGGGGGGGGGGGGGGGGGGGGGGGGGGGGGGGGGGGGGGGGGGGGGGGGGGGGGGGGGGGGGGGGGGGGGGTTCATTCCGTTTGGACTCCGTTTGATATTCTTTTTCTGCGAAACTCTGAAATATGCAAAAAACAGCAATTCTGGGCTGGGCCTCCGGTTAATAGGTTAGTCCCAAAAATAATATAAAAGTGTATAACAAAGCCCATTAATCATCCAAAACAGAATATAATATAGCATGAAGCAATCAAAAATTATAGATACGTTGGAGACGTATCAGTACCATGCGTGCACGAAACAAAGTTCGACTTGATGCGTTGGCGCGTTATTTTTAAATAAAGTTATATCGCTCAATGGCACGTACACAGAATATAAAACAATTTTTATGGAGAAAAAGGTAGTCCGCTCCACTATATACAATGGAGCCTGCCTGGTTTGTCTCTCTTCAGAGTATCTCACACAAGGCTACGGTGGCCTCTCTCTCTCTCTCTCTCTCTCTCTCTCTCATCGTTGGTCACTGATCCGGCCGCATCCCGTCCGCCGGCGGAAAGGGAGGACATGCATCGTTTCTCCGTTCGACGGCGCCAAGGCAGCACGTCCCGATCTGCGGTACACGCCATTCTCTCTGACCAAGCTCCGGCGCGGTAGGGCCTACGCCACCTGCTCGCTGCCACAGTATGGGCAGATTCCGCACGCCGCCGCTGACCTAGTTACATCCCGACGACCTCCAGGTATCCCCTCCGGCCTTGCTCCACTGCCCGTCTTCCCACGTCGCTACATGTGGATCTTCCATAGTTCTTTGCCCAAAACGTAGCTCGTCCGGCGTACTTTCCATATTGCGATCTCGTCCTCACACCGTTTTAGACAAACACAACCGTGTTGTTATCTTCCCTTGGGGGGGGGGGGGGGGGGGGGGGGGGGGGGGGGGGGGGGGGGGGGGGGGGGGGGGGGGGGGGGGGGGGGGGGGGGGGGGGGGGGGGGGGGGGGGGGGGGGGGGGGGGGGGGGGGGGGGGGGGGGGGGGGGGGGGGGGGGGGGGGGGGGGGGGGGGGGGGGGGGGGGGGGGGGGGGGGGGGGGGGGGGGGGGGGGGGGGGGGGGGGGGGGGGGGGGGGGGGGGGGGGGGGGGGGGGGGGGGGGGGGGGGGGGGGGGGGGGGGGGGGGGGGGGGGGGGGGGGGGGGGGGGGGGGGGGGGGGGGGGGGGGGGGGGGGGGGGGGGGGGGGGGGGGGGGGGGGGGGGGGGGGGGGGGGGGGGGGGGGGGGGGGGGGGGGGGGGGGGGGGGGGGGGGGGGGGGGGGGGGGGGGGGGGGGGGGGGGGGGGGGGGGGGGGGGGGGGGGGGGGGGGGGGGGGGGGGGGGGGGGGGGGGGGGGGGGGGGGGGGGGGGGGGGGGGGGGGGGGGGGGGGGGGGGGGGGGGGGGGGGGGGGGGGGGGGGGGGGGGGGGGGGGGGGGGGGGGGGGGGGGGGGGGGGGGGGGGGGGGGGGGGGGGGGGGGGGGGGGGGGGGGGGGGGGGGGGGGGGGGGGGGGGGGGGGGGGGGGGGGGGGGGGGGGGGGGGGGGGGACTCTGGAGTATATTTAAGAACCGAGGGGGTAGTGCACAGCCGCATGGGAGACTCAGACCGGTCTTTGCGCCGCATTAATAGTGAGTAATGAGCAGTCAAATCATAAGCCCCACCTTTCCCACTGTAAGTTGCTCGGAAGAAGCAACCATCAATACGCTCTTCTTTGAATCCGCTCATACTACTCCATCCGTCACTGTTTATAGAGCACGCTTCAGAAAAAGAGAAAATCTCTGGGACCAAGGCGACTAGCGATCGGCCTGAAAAATAGCATTGGTAGTTATAGCACTGCGTCTATTACTAGAGGAAATAATGCGTACACACATGCATGCAGTGCTTCCACCCCGGGTACACACATGCATGCACTTACTCCACTCCGTAGTACTACATCAAGAGAAAATTGCGGTTACCACGCCCTAATTAATTGAGCATTAAACCAAACGCGTCTAAAGTCTCTCTGGTGGTGGAAATACATTGAGAGAAATGCATCATAATGAAGCGTGCCCTGTAAACTATGACGGAGGGAGGAGTAGTATGAAGGTGCAAAACCAAGTACGCGTATGGCCAGTCGGTCAACGCACCTCCTCTTGGCATATCACTGATATGTGGGACCGGAGTGTGAGCAAACCGATCTCAATTGACGGCAAAATGGCCAACCCGCCATTCCTTGAGAGAGACGAGGAGCGAGAACACACAAACGGGCTCGCACGGAGGCCAAGATATATTCGAGCATGGTTGATCGATATCATCATTACATGTTGGGCTGCCGTTTTCCGCCCTTCTCCAGAATAAATGTGTACTTTATCAGAGATTAAGAAAAATAAAAGTACAGAGGCTCCACCATGCGGTTCTAGTAGTAGTACTACTTGTACTACTAAACCTTGCGCTTGGCTCTTCGCCTCTTCGTGAAGTCAAACAATGATGGTACTCCGCATGTTCGGTACTACAGTGTTTGCCTCTGGCAATCTGACACCGAATGAACTGATGCATGTCCACCGCCTGGGCGAGGGTACGTTGCATTAGTCAAAAGGCGTAAGCGAGCTTCACCTTGTCCTGCAAGCTTCTCCTCGTTCTGCGACTTGACGGGACACACCAACAAGTAGTGCTAGTCCATACTCCCTCCTTTCCGGTTAATATGGCTTAATCTTTTTTGTGGGTAAATGAGAGAGCTTTATTCATATATAAGCATTCTTAGGATGATCAGCCATGACACTGGTCACTAGGAAGCGAGGTACCCACAAAAAAAGAAGTAGGAAGCGAGGTGTTTCATCAAGCCAGCTCTCGGCCACATTCAAAGTGCAGCAAGCACGGTTCGCACAAAGATGCGCCGCAAGGTTTGCTGACCTTTTTACATGCTGAATAACAAAAAAAGAGGAAATATTACCGAGCGCTCCTATTTGTAACAGGACCCCCCCCCCCCCCCCCCCCCCCCCCCCCCCCCCCCCCCCCCCCCCCCCCCCCCCCCCCCCCCCCCCCCCCCCCCCCCCCCCCCCCCCCCCCCCCCCCCCCCCCCCCCCCCCCCCCCCCCCCCCCCCCCCCCCCCCCCCCCCCCCCCCCCCCCCCCCCCCCCCCCCCCCCCCCCCCCCCCCCCCCCCCCCCCCCCCCCCCCCCCCCCCCCCCCCCCCCCCCCCCCCCCCCCCCCCCCCCCCCCCCCCCCCCCCCCCCCCCCCCCCCCCCCCCCCCCCCCCCCCCCCCCCCCCCCCCCCCCCCCCCCCCCCCCCCCCCCCCCCCCCCCCCCCCCCCCCCCCCCCCCCCCCCCCCCCCCCCCCCCCCCCCCCCCCCCCCCCCCCCCCCCCCCCCCCCCCCCCCCCCCCCCCCCCCCCCCCCCCCCCCCCCCCCCCCCCCCCCCCCCCCCCCCCCCCCCCCCCCCCCCCCCCCCCCCCCCCCCCCCCCCCCCCCCCCCCCCCCCCCCCCCCCCCCCCCCCCCCCCCCCCCCCCCCCCCCCCCCCCCCCCCCCCCCCCCCCCCCCCCCCCCCCCCCCCCCCCCCCCCCCCCCCCCCCCCCCCCCCCCCCCCCCCCCCCCCCCCCCCCCCCCCCCCCCCCCCCCCCCCCCCCCCCCCCCCCCCCCCCCCCCCCCCCCCCCCCCCCCCCCCCCCCCCCCCCCCCCCCCCCCCCCCCCCCCCCCCCCCCCCCCCCCCCCCCCCCCCCCCCCCCCCCCCCCCCCCCCCCCCCCCCCCCCCCCCCCCCCCCCCCCCCCCCCCCCCCCCCCCCCCCCCCCCCCCCCCCCCCCCCCCCCCCCCCCCCCCCCCCCCCCCCCCCCCCCCCCCCCCCCCCCCCCCCCCCCCCCCCCCCCCCCCCCCCCCCCCCCCCCCCCCCCCCCCCCCCCCCCCCCCCCCCCCCCCCCCCCCCCCCCCCCCCCCCCCCCCCCCCCCCCCCCCCCCCCCCCCCCCCCCCCCCCCCCCCCCCCCCCCCCCCCCCCCCCCCCCCCCCCCCCCCCCCCCCCCCCCCCCCCCCCCCCCCCCCCCCCCCCCCCCCCCCCCCCCCCCCCCCCCCCCCCCCCCCCCCCCCCCCCCCCCCCCCCCCCCCCCCCCCCCCCCCCCCCCCCCCCCCCCCCCCCCCCCCCCCCCCCCCCCCCCCCCCCCCCCCCCCCCCCCCCCCCCCCCCCCCCCCCCCCCCCCCCCCCCCCCCCCCCCCCCCCCCCCCCCCCCCCCCCCCCCCCCCCCCCCCCCCCCCCCCCCCCCCCCCCCCCCCCCCCCCCCCCCCCCCCCCCCCCCCCCCCCCCCCCCCCCCCCCCCCCCCCCCCCCCCCCCCCCCCCCCCCCCCCCCCCCCCCCCCCCCCCCCCCCCCCCCCCCCCCCCCCCCCCCCCCCCCCCCCCCCCCCCCCCCCCCCCCCCCCCCCCCCCCCCCCCCCCCCCCCCCCCCCCCCCCCCCCCCCCCCCCCCCCCCCCCCCCCCCCCCCCCCCCCCCCCCCCCCCCCCCCCCCCCCCCCCCCCCCCCCCCCCCCCCCCCCCCCCCCCCCCCCCCCCCCCCCCCCCCCCCCCCCCCCCCCCCCCCCCCCCCCCCCCCCCCCCCCCCCCCCCCCCCCCCCCCCCCCCCCCCCCCCCCCCCCCCCCCCCCCCCCCCCCCCCCCCCCCCCCCCCCCCCCCCCCCCCCCCCCCCCCCCCCCCCCCCCCCCCCCCCCCCCCCCCCCCCCCCCCCCCCCCCCCCCCCCCCCCCCCCCCCCCCCCCCCCCCCCCCCCCCCCCCCCCCCCCCCCCCCCCCCCCCCCCCCCCCCCCCCCCCCCCCCCCCCCCCCCCCCCCCCCCCCCCCCCCCCCCCCCCCGTAATGCTAGTCCATACTGCCTCCTCTCCGGTTAATATGGCTTAATTTCAAACAAGATAAATACACTGTCTGTCACTATATATTTGTAAAAATACGGTTAGTGGACTTCATAATACACTCATTGCGCTCAATATATACATTTTCTGGTGTTTATACGGTCACTAGCTCACCCTGGCTGAGTATGTGTGTGCATGCACGTGTAGGTTGAGCACTTGAGCGTGACCGTGTGTGTTCCGTCGTGTGCTCGGACATGCATGCATTAGGGCGTCGCACGCATTTTTGCGTCCATGTGTACGTGTGACTGTTGCATACACGTAGGGGGAGTACGTGTAGGGGCCACTAAAGGAGTAGTCAAATCACACAGTAAGTTAGTCGGAAGAAGCAACCATCATTTCACTCTTCAATGACACGTACGCAATATAAAATGGTTGATATGGAGAGAAAAAAAACCCACTATATATACACTAGCAGGAGCCTAAGCTACAAGCCTGCTTGCTTGGGTTGCTCTCTTCACAAGCATAGAATGACGGTGGCCACACCGCTGGTCACATATCCGGCCTGATCCCGCAGCTGGGGGAAGGGAACAATGTTCTGCGTAGACGCGGTCGACATCGGCGAGGGAGAAAATCCACAGTCGGTGCGTCCCAATCGGGGGCCACCGCGGTATGGGCCGATGCCGCGTCCCAACCGCCCTTCTAGCAATAGCCCGACGTCCCAGGTAGTCCATCTTCCTTTTGGAGCCGGCTTGCTCCACTGCCGCAGCTCCCCACGTAGCTCCATCTCCATGTCGATCTTTCTCTACTTCTACCGGCTTCTACTTGTGATGAGTTTATGTCTCATGAACTAGTGCCAGTACTATTATTCTAATCACACTTCTTCAATATCTTTGCCATCAGGGATGCTCAGCTCGATTTTAGTGGAACTGCACAAAAGCATCGTATGATCCGAGGGTGCCAGCCGTCTTTCCTTCGACAGGTTCTACCTGGCCAGGAAATTAAATCCTGTTTAGGGTTTAGGGTTTAAGTCGTAGTGACCCCATCAGTAGTTTTTCTTTCGTACACGCTCTCACAACTTTTGTTTTTAGTTGTGAAGTAAATATTGGCTATGATCTATGAATCATTGAGATGCATCAGCATGCGTGTTAGTTTTCCTTTGTATTTGATGGAATGTTGTAATGGGGCAACCTTGGAGTAGGAATGAAAATGGAGTGGAAAGTTTCCATTTTTCCGGAGAAAAAATGGAAACGGAGAGAAACCAACGTTTCGTTTCGTTGGATCGCGCCATCGAGCAAAACCAACGTTTAAATCATGTCTGTCGCGTTCGTGTCTCACCCTCCTCCACGGCTTGACCCCACACGGTCGCTCGGCATGCCACTCACCGCAAACCGAGTATACAAGAACTTTCCCGCCTGCTTGTCGATGGATCGCGCCATGGAGTACTAGTACTACTGGAAGAGATTGACGAGTTGGGGAGGATAGCTAGCTGTAGGACGGACTCCCAAGAACTTTTTA
Organism: Thinopyrum obtusiflorum; assembly: GCA_036873465.1. Classification (NCBI taxonomy): domain Eukaryota; kingdom Viridiplantae; phylum Streptophyta; class Magnoliopsida; order Poales; family Poaceae; genus Thinopyrum; species Thinopyrum obtusiflorum. Next base: position 26,170 of record JAAAWM010009841.1, read on the forward strand.
CATGCATGTTGTGGCCGGCTATTGCGACCTTTGAATGCGGAGCAGTCGCGTGCACCAGGAAGCAGCGCGGGCGATGCTCTCTCGGCCGGCGCGCCGCTTCAATGCCGGCGCCAGTGAGAGGTCGCGTCTGCTCTGGCCGGGCATGAATGCGGCACTGACCGTTTCGGGCGGGAAGCACGCGCGGGTGATGAAGAGGGTTCGGGTTGGTCAGGAGCGGCCGTGGCAGCGGTCCGGATGCCCGCAAACAAGAGATGCTGTATGTTAATATTGCCGCGTATATAATTAACAACGTAAATAATGTGCCAGTTGGACAAATATGATTGGAGATGGAGATGGAAATGGAATTTTACGTAAACACGGATATGCATGTCTATGTCTATGTGTGTGTGCGCGACGACTCTCGCGACCTGGAAGAGGGGCGTGTTTTTGATCGAGTTTTCTTTCTTGGTACATTAAAAAATTGTCCGCCACTTTTCGTTTCTTTTTTCCGGGAACGCACGTATTCTATTTAAAACCACTGCTATGGAGAGATTGTTTTACTCCATTATAGCCTCTTGTTTGATAGAGTTTCTCGCGTCTCGCTCTCTCACCCTCTCCATATCAAAACAAGATGACAGTGTCCACACTATCTCTCTCCTCACCGGTGGTCATAGATCCGTCCGAATCCCGTCCGCTGCGGGAGGTGAGGAGGTGCAGCGTTGATGTTGTTGCCGTCGGTGATGGAGGAAGCCGATGCGCACCGTCCTCTCGGAGCCGGCGCTGGCGCGGACGAAGGTCCTCCGCGCCCTTGTTCGCTGCCGTCGTGTGGGCAGATCCCGCCCGCCCGCCTAAGCGACATCTCACCCACCTGAGGTATAACTTCTTGTACTGGTCCAGCTCCCCAGGTCGCTGCATGCGGGTTTTCTTCTATGCGACTACTCCCCAGCTCCCCATGTATAGTAGCTCGGGTTCGTCGGCTGGTCCAACATCACCTACTATTATAGAGGAAATGCCACTCCAAAAGTTGTCCTGATTTATGCCTCGGTGGAGGTATACATTTTGTTTCGACAAAAAGTACATGGTGGTTGTGCGGTCATTGTCCATATGCTCCTATTGCTGCTGCTAATCTAATACTATCACTGGTTAAATGAAGAAATGCTTTTTTTTCTCGGGTATCCTGGTTTAGTTCCCATTAAGATAATCATGATGCTTCTGTTTGTTGGTGTACTTTTCATAATTCTTATTGACAATTGAGATGTCGTTGTTAATCTTGTAAAATAAAGTAACAACACTATATCCCTTTTTTATATTTTTGGAAACAGCAATGCGTATCTCCATACCCGGGCATGTCTTCCTCAATTTTAGTGGAACTGCACAAAATTGGATGGCCATTGTTGTTCCACCTCACTATCCTCTGCCACGTGGTTCTTCCTTCCTCGAGCTTGACTACTGAGAAGAAACAGACCACAGTGAGGATTTGTCGAACTTCATAGGTGCCTCACCCAAACTTGATGCCAATTGGATGATGCATCACCACGATGACCTATCGATGCTCATGGTTGCGCCTCATGGTTGCGTCGGCTGGTGAAGCTGATTGATTTTCAATGAAAAACAAGCTGTCTTCCATCAGTGCTCTTTGCTTGTTACCCACAAAGATGATATCCTTCGTCAGTTCACCTTGGTCGCGTTGGAGACGCAGTCGTCTTTCGCGTTGGTGCAATTTTATCACACAATTGGCTATGAACCAAATGTTTCCTCGAAGAAGGATCGACGTTGGTACTAAGAGCATAAGTTTTGTATTGATTTCTAAGCCTTCTCACAACTTTGTCTCCAGCTCCCCTGTAATTTTATTTGTCCAGCTATTAACTTTGATTAAAAAAATGGTGTGGACTAAAAACCCGGATGGACGTAGTAGCCCTCCATTTTTATTTACTCCGCATATTAGATTTGACTGAAGTCAAACTTTGTAAAGTTTGACCAAGTTTAGGCCGAACACAATAAACCATAATTATTAGAGAGGGCAAACTGTACATACTCTCAAACCTTTCCGATAATTGAAATTAAAATTCTTTATTTGTACACACTCTCACACGTTTCCGATAATTTGGCGCATGTGTGGTTGTTCACTTAAGGGAGGGTAGTGTACCGCACGTGAAGGACAGGAAGTGCGACCAGGACGCGTGGATCATTAGTTCATCGGAAGTACCCCTCCGTTCCAAAATATTTGTCTTTCAAGTGGTTTGCAATGGACTACCACATACGGATGTATATAGACATTTTTTACAGTGTAGATTCACTCATTTTGCTCCGTATGTAGTCATTTGTTAAAATCTCTAGAAAGACAAATATTTAGGAACAGAGGGAGTAGTAGTTTTCTTCACTGGTACGTTAAATAAAGAGTTTCGTTTCGTACTTACACAATTTAAAATGATTGTTATGGAGAGAATAAGAAAACCACTCCACTATATATTAGTCATATACACGAGTACTATATGGACACAGCTTCATTGACTTTAGTGCACCTGCCTTTGGGTTTATGACAGGTGGGCCCAAAATGTGGCTGGCCCACCTGTCATACAGCCAAAAGCAGGTGCAGTTAAGGCACCGGAGCTCAGTCCGTACTACAGTATATATATAAGCTGGAGCCTCAGTGCTTGTTCGCTAGGGTTTGCACTCTCCACACTCTCGCCGCACTACATATATATATACACACTGGAGGCTCAGCATTCCTTTGCTAGGGTTTGCTATATTCACTGTCTCTCACCCTCTTCACCAGATCTAAACAAGACTGCGTTGTGGCCTCTGTCTCTCTCACCCCCCTCACAGACAGCTGGCGAAGGAGGCATCCGGATCCCATCGCACCGGGAAGGGGAGGAGGTGCAGCGTTCACTCTATCGCCTTCGGCGAGGGAGGCAATCCACTGCCGGCTGCGCTTTTCTCTTTCACCCAGCGCCTGTGCGGGAGGGCCACCGACCCCTTCTTCCTTGCTGCCGTACGTAGTGTGGGCAGATCCGACCTCCCGCCGCACGCCATGCCACATCCCGACGACCCTAAGGTATAAGTTTCTTTGAAACCGTCATTGGTCTAGGTGCATGCTGATCTTTTTCGATTCTGTAGTCGAATCTAGGTCTTGGTTCAAAGA
>JAAAWM010009842.1:0-29302 GCA_036873465.1 Thinopyrum obtusiflorum
GACGTGATGCACGTGACGAAGAATCTTTGCGTGACCCTGCTTGGCTTCTTGGGTGTGTATGGGAAGACAAAAGATACACCGGAGGCACGGGAGGACTAGCAACATATGCACGGAAAAGACGGCATACATCAGGGTCATGCCAGCTACGCTCTTACCAAAGAAGAGAAGGAAATCTTCTTTGAATGCCTGCTCAGTATTAAGGTACCGTCTGGCTTCTCGTCGAATATAAAGGGAATAATAAATATGGCAGAGAAAAAGTTCCAGAACCTAAAGTCTCATGACTGCCACGTGATTATGATGCAACTGCTTCCGGTTGCATTGAGGGGGCTTCTACCAGAAAACGTTCGATTAGCCATTGTGAAGCTATGTGCATTCCTCAATGCAATCTCTTAGAAGGTAATCGATCCAGAAATCATACCAATGTTAGAGAATGATTTTGTGCAATGTCTTGTCAGTTTCGAGTTGGTGTTCCCACCATCCTTCTTCAACATCATGACGCACGTCCTAGTTCACCTATGCGAAGAGATTAACGTTTTGGGTCCTGGATTTCTACACAATATGTTCCCCTTTGAGAGGTTCATGGGAGTCTTAAAGAAATATGTTCATAACCGTGCTAGGCCAGAAGGAAGCATCTCCAAGGGCCATGAAAATGAGGAGGTCATTGAGTTTTGTATTGACTTTATTCCTGACCTTAAGCCGATTGGTGTTCCTGAATCGCGGCATAAGGGCAGACTTGATGGAAAAGGCACGCTAGGAGGGGATCAAATAATATGTATGGACGGGCATTCTCTCACTCAAGCACACTACACAGTTCTACAGAATTCCGTCTTGGTGGCTCCGTATATGGACAAACACAAGAATTTTCTACGCTCCAAACACCCGGAGCAGTCTGACGACTGGATTACACGTGAACAAATGGGGACTTTCACCGTCTGGTTGCAGACACATGCCATGCATGACGCCGCTATTGAAGATGACCTGGGGGGGGGGGGGGGGGGGGGGGGGGGGGGGGGGGGGGGGGGGGGGGGGGGGGGGGGGGGGGGGGGGGGGGGGGGGGGGGGGGGGGGGGGGGGGGGGGGGGGGGGGGGGGGGGGGGGGGGGGGGGGGGGGGGGGGGGGGGGGGGGGGGGGGGGGGGGGGGGGGGGGGGGGGGGGGGGGGGGGGGGGGGGGGGGGGGGGGGGGGGGGGGGGGGGGGGGGGGGGGGGGGGGGGGGGGGGGGGGGGGGGGGGGGGGGGGGGGGGGGGGGGGGGGGGGGGGGGGGGGGGGGGGGGGGGGGGGGGGGGGGGGGGGGGGGGGGGGGGGGGGGGGGGGGGGGGGGGGGGGGGGGGGGGGGGGGGGGGGGGGGGGGGGGGGGGGGGGGGGGGGGGGGGGGGGGGGGGGGGGGGGGGGGGGGGGGGGGGGGGGGGGGGGGGGGGGGGGGGGGGGGGGGGGGGGGGGGGGGGGGGGGGGGGGGGGGGGGGGGGGGGGGGGGGGGGGGGGGGGGGGGGGGGGGGGGGGGGGGGGGGGGGGGGGGGGGGGGGGGGGGGGGGGGGGGGGGGGGGGGGGGGGGGGGGGGGGGGGGGGGGGGGGGGGGGGGGGGGGGGGGGGGGGGGGGGGGGGGGGGGGGGGGGGGGGGGGGGGGGGGGGGGGGGGGGGGGGGGGGGGGGGGGGGGGGGGGGGGGGGGGGGGGGGGGGGGGGGGGGGGGGGGGGGGGGGGGGGGGGGGGGGGGGGGGGGGGGGGGGGGGGGGGGGGGGGGGGGGGGGGGGGGGGGGGGGGGGGGGGGGGGGGGGGGGGGGGGGGGGGGGGGGGGGGGGGGGGGGGGGGGGGGGGGGGGGGGGGGGGGGGGGGGGGGGGGGGGGGGGGGGGGGGGGGGGGGGGGGGGGGGGGGGGGGGGGGGGGGGGGGGGGGGGGGGGGGGGGGGGGGGGGGGGGGGGGGGGGGGGGGGGGGGGGGGGGGGGGGGGGGGGGGGGGGGGGGGGGGGGGGGGGGGGGGGGGGGGGGGGGGGGGGGGGGGGGGGGGGGGGGGGGGGGGGGGGGGGGGGGGGGGGGGGGGGGGGGGGGGGGGGGGGGGGGGGGGGGGGGGGGGGGGGGGGGGGGGGGGGGGGGGGGGGGGGGGGGGGGGGGGGGGGGGGGGGGGGGGGGGGGGGGGGGGGGGGGGGGGGGGGGGGGGGGGGGGGGGGGGGGGGGGGGGGGGGGGGGGGGGGGGGGGGGGGGGGGGGGGGGGGGGGGGGGGGGGGGGGGGGGGGGGGGGGGGGGGGGGGGGGGGGGGGGGGGGGGGGGGGGGGGGGGGGGGGGGGGGGGGGGGGGGGGGGGGGGGGGGGGGGGGGGGGGGGGGGGGGGGGGGGGGGGGGGGGGGGGGGGGGGGGGGGGGGGGGGGGGGGGGGGGGGGGGGGGGGGGGGGGGGGGGGGGGGGGGGGGGGGGGGGGGGGGGGGGGGGGGGGGGGGGGGGGGGGGGGGGGGGGGGGGGGGGGGGGGGGGGGGGGGGGGGGGGGGGGGGGGGGGGGGGGGGGGGGGGGGGGGGGGGGGGGGGGGGGGGGGGGGGGGGGGGGGGGGGGGGGGGGGGGGGGGGGGGGGGGGGGGGGGGGGGGGGGGGGGGGGGGGGGGGGGGGGGGGGGGGGGGGGGGGGGGGGGGGGGGGGGGGGGGGGGGGGGGGGGGGGGGGGGGGGGATGCATGTTAGATGGATATAATTAGTGTTTAATTAGTATGGAATTTTTTATATAATGTTGTTTTTCTGTTTTTTAATGGATGTATAGAAGTTGCTTTTTATGTTTTTAGTGTTAGATGCTTAATTAGTATGAAATTCTATATAGAATTTTGACATATGCAATGATAGCATTTTTTAAATTTGTATATAAGAAATCACAATCCAATAATTTAAAAAATGTTACATTTGCATATAGTATTTGTTTTCGACGATGCCCGGCCCGCATCCTCGCCGTCGACCCGTTCGCGAAGACGTCCTGCTTCAGAGGACCCATGTCCGGGACTGGGCTCCGCCGGGCTGGCACTGGGAGGTCCTACCTTCACGGGTGCGCCGCTTGGTGAGGAACCCGGCCCCGGGTCCCGTCGTCGACCCTGATCTCCTTTGGTGGCGTTCGCGTGGGCCACGTTTGGTGCAGAGGGAGCCGGCCCCGCTGGAGGTGGTGCATCGCCGTGTCAGGGAGGAGGACGAGCACGCCCGTCGCTACATGGCTGCTATGGACGTCAGGTTCTCCAATACCTGGTAGGTTCTTTGGGGAGATGACCGGAGCTATGATCCTGTGATGGTTCCTTCTCTTTGGGTGTCCACCGCCCACACCTCAGGAACCGCGAGTGGCCTAGATTCTTCTGTAGTATTCGATCTTTATTAGCTAGCTAGCTAGTGATGTATTCGATATATAATATTTGAGATGATGTATTCGAGATTATATATATTATTAGAGACGATGTATTCGAGATTATATATTATTCAAGACGATGTATTCGAGATTATATATTATTCGAGACGATGCATATTATGTACTATGATTTAGTTTTTCCTTATTGATTGCATGCATGTATTGTAATTTGAATACTAAATTGTTTTATATTTCTTCTAGATTAGTTAAATAAAAGCTATGGCGGACAATACTGGCAGAGAGGGAGAAGAGGCCCTGTTCGAGATCATACGCACCCCTCGCGGGCCAGATGATCAAAATGAAGAAGATGATGGCTCCCAATATCTGAACAATACTGGGGAGGGTGATGATATGATATTCGATCGCGACGAACAATGATGAAGTCATGAACTATGATTATGATGATGCCGACAATGTTGATCTTGAAATAACAGAGACCGGCGAGGTATATTTATATAAGCAGGCATATGGTGATCATCACATGTTTTTAATGATTTGAAGATATATTAACGAATCGGTCTTTCTTATTTCAGCCATCCGGATCGAGCAAATCTGCTTCTACAGGCAACAGGACAGTGCGAGGCCCGGGCAAAAAGTTGAACGAGGGCGTAAAGTCTAACATCAATGCCATCAAAACTAATGGCGAACCAAGCGCGCCTAAGAACATTGCGAACAAGTTCATTCGTCACTGCGGAGTTCTTGTGAGGGACCAACTCCCGATCTCCATTCAAGAATGGAAAGAGCCAACAAAGAAACGTCCAGATCTTACTTGGGTCGACGACAGAGCAAAAAAAACGCTTTGGGAATCTCTCATGGAACATTTCACCCTACCAGATCATTTCACTGATGCAGATGTGCAGAAAGTCAAGGATGCCGCTCTTAGGAAGATGGCAATTGCATTCAACACCCACAAGAAAACTATATGGACCAAATACATCGCAGGAGGAAGGAAGACTCCAGAATTCACGGGAACACTGGAGAAGCAAAGAGATCACTGGCCCGCTTTTGTGAAATTCAAGGAATCAGAATTATCTAAGGAACGGTCGAGAAAAAACAAGGCCAATGCCACAAAAAAGGAGCAGTTCCATAGGCTGGGGCCAGGTGGCTATGCGGTGGCAATGCCTAAGTGGGATAAGTCTGAGCAAGAGATGCTGGATGCAGAGGTCATTCCAGTTACTAAGAGCTGGCCCCCCAGGTGCAGAACTTGGTTCTATGCGCATGGGGGGGCGTTGGACCCGAAGACAGGCCAGGTTTCGAAGAAGGCATGTCTTAAAGGAGCCGAAGATAAGTTACTTGATGCAATAGAAGATGCTCAAAAGGGGGTGTTCACGCCCAACAGAGAGAACGACGAGCTTATGCGCGCCCTGGGAAATCCTGAACACTCGGGAAGAACATGAGGCAAGGGCGTTGTTCCGTGGTATGAGGGCTTTTCGGACTGGAACGCCGACTACAGAAGCCGTGCGAGAAGGAAGAAGCTAGAGGAGGAGCAGAGGAAGTAGGAAGCAGAACGCCTTCAAGGCCTAGAATCAGCGCACGCGGACTTGGCACTCAAATTCCAGCGGCAACAGCAACAGATCAACTCACTTAGCCAGGAAAGGGGGTCTTAGCAGCGGCAGCAGCTAGCGGATGATCCAGCATTGGATAGCACCGTCCCATCCATGCCGAGAAGCAGCGTGGGTTCCACCCCAGGCGATGCACTGCTGGATAGATACCCTGTGGATGACATCATGGAGAACACTAACTGTGAGCTACACTTCAAAATGAAGAACATATCCATGAAGGTGGCGGACGCCATTGCTTATACAAATCCCCCCGAAGCAACCTTCCATTGCAACCCGATTCCAGCGGGCTATGCTCGTGTCCTGGTTGATGAGGTGGTGGACCAATATTCGGGGCTAGATCTTGACATTTCTGGAGGTGATGAGGAGCACACACTGGGAGAGGCCATACATCATATCATCCTATGGAGAAAGGATTGCATCATCTTTCTGCATCATCTTTCGACGGCCACCGACACCGTGTCAGCCGACTCCTCCTCGAAGTCCGCCACCGCGTCAGTAGACTCCCGCTCCTCCAAGTACACCAACACATCAGGCCACTCCTCCTCCTCCAAGTCAGGCACAGCGTCAGGCCACTCCTCTTGCTTCAAGTCTGGCACAGTGTCAGGCCACTCCTCCTGCTTCAAGTCCGACACCGCGTCAGGCCACTCCTCCTGCTTCAAGTCTGGCACAGCGTCAGGCCACTCCTCCTGCTCCAACTCAGCCACATCAGCCGTCTCCGCCGCCTCAGCAATCGTGGAAGAGAGCCGCCGCAGCTATGGTGCGTAGCGGTACGAGTCGAGGTAGTACAGGAGGTACAGGCGGAGGCAAGCGATATCAATATGGTCCAAGCCTCACTCCTCTTCCCCAGAGGCCTTACGACATGACCGAGGAGTAAAACACAGCCATAGTGAAGGCCCAAGTGGACTCCCATTTTGGACCGAAACCGCCACCGCCGCCAAAGGAGAAAGTGCCTGAGAAAGTCGTTGACCACTTTATTCATATGGCAAGAAAACCAGCTCCCAAGCCTGTTGACTCAGACTATGAGAGCCAAATCAGGAAGGCACATCGAGCACGAGTACAGAAGGAGTCGAGCTCGAGCTCGAGCCAAGCAGCTGGCAAAAAATGCGGGAAAACCGTTCCCCAGCAGGGAGAACAGGCGGCGCAATCGATCCCCCCGCTTGTTGTACCAACACATGAGAGTACTAGCACCCCATGTGGGCAAACCGTTCCCCAGCTGGGCAATCAACTGGTAATAACCGACGAGCATACAAGGCAGGCTAAAATGCTCGGTATCACTATTGGACAACTCCTCGAGATTGAGCCCATGTCTCCGCTTAGAGAGGAGGACATAAAACGGAAATATGTCCGCGGCGAACCTTTGGTCGAGCCTGAGGAGGTCAAGAACCTCCCAATGAGAATGTATGAATTGCATGATTGGTACATGAAAATTACCAAGAGTTCCAATCGAGAGTCCCTCATGGTGAAAGTCAAGGAGGAGCATTACTTCCATGTGCTAGCTCTCTCCGTTGAGTATTCAGAACTATTTCAGTTATTCAATCAAGAAGCACTCGACAAATCTCTTGTCAGTTGCTATTGTCTGTAAGTGATTTCTTTCTGTAATTTAAGTCTCAAGCTAGCTGTAGTGCTCATTGATCGATCATTACCTGTAATTATCCTCACTATATTCTTTTCTGTGCTATTATGTAGGATGAAGATGTATGAAATGAAAAAAGCTGGACGGTATGGCATTGGGTTCATTGACCCAAATTCCATTAATGAAGACACATGGAAATACGAATGGTATAAAGCAGATGTAGAGAAAAACATGCTAGAGTTCTTGAAGCGCCTCAATACCAATGAAGATATACTACTTCCTTACAACTTCCTGTGAGTCACACTGTCTTGTACTACAAATTTTGTTTTTGCTTACTAGCTAGCTAGATGTTAATAATTAAGTGTATAGGGTTTAGGGTAGTTGATTAGTGTTATGCACATGCCTGCTTAATTAAGACATGCAAACGTGTGCGCATGCAGTTACCACTGGATCTTGTTAGTCATTAAAGTTGAAGAAGGAACAGTTGAAGTACTGGACTCACTACTTAAAAAAGAAAGTGACTTCACCATCTTGAAGGGGATAGTCGACAGGTAATTTCAATCATTATTAACTATATCTCGGCCTATTTAGTTCATCATTTCCTGATATCAACTATTTAATAACCCCTTTATTCATTTTCTTTGCCGGCGGGCAGGGCTTGGGCAAAGTTCATCAACGTGACTCCAGGCAAATGGCAAAAAAAGCTGTATTGGTTTCGACCCAAGGTAAGTACGTAATTAAGTAGTACTAGCTAGCTACCATCTCTTTAATTCTTGTTTCAATACCATTAATTATCATGCTTGATTAATTATTATCTGATTAAATTCTATTCTCGTAAAGGCCCTGAAGCAGGCGCCGAGGACTGAACTATGTGCATACTACGTTTGCGAGAACATTCGCATGATGGTGTCCGAAAGGAGCAAATCTGATAGACAACAATGGGTACGTTTGCCAGAACACTATTCACAATTTTTACGTGATTATCGATATCTAGTCACACAACTAATACACATGCATATTGATCTCCTTCTTAACATTTCAAAGACGTGCGGGAGCAGCTCCTACCAACGGAGCGCATACTAGCACTTCAAGAGGAAATAGCGGGATTTTTGCTCGACCAGGTTATAGATCCCAAAGGAGAATACCATTACCCGCTACCGCCCCCATGAACCACTCCCAATTGTCATCGTGCTCCGAAGGCACCAAGGCAAATGCCACTGGCTCCGAAGGCAACATGTAGGAGAAATTGTATATATACCTGGGGGGGGGGGGGGGGGGGGGGGGGGGGGGGGGGGGGGGGGGGGGGGGGGGGGGGGGGGGGGGGGGGGGGGGGGGGGGGGGGGGGGGGGGGGGGGGGGGGGGGGGGGGGGGGGGGGGGGGGGGGGGGGGGGGGGGGGGGGGGGGGGGGGGGGGGGGGGGGGGGGGGGGGGGGGGGGGGGGGGGGGGGGGGGGGGGGGGGGGGGGGGGGGGGGGGGGGGGGGGGGGGGGGGGGGGGGGGGGGGGGGGGGGGGGGGGGGGGGGGGGGGGGGGGGGGGGGGGGGGGGGGGGGGGGGGGGGGGGGGGGGGGGGGGGGGGGGGGGGGGGGGGGGGGGGGGGGGGGGGGGGGGGGGGCCCTTTAGCGGCGGTTCGTGCAGAACCGATACTAAAGAGGGGGGACCTTTAGTCCCCACCCTTTAGTGCCGGTTACAGAACGGCAGTAAAGGCCCTTATGAACCGGTGCTATAGCCTAGTTCTGCACTAGTGCTCACCCAGGCAACCCAGTGAGGATTGAATCCACGCTTGAGCAACATCTCCCGAAGGAAGGACCAATGAACGGTGTCATAAGCTTTGTGGAAGTCGATCTTGAAGAACACAGTGCGGAGATGTTTGCTCTTGACCTCATGGATGACCTCATGAAGAACGAGGATCCCATCCAGAATATACCTGCCTTTCATGAAGGCTAACTGGTTCAGGTGATGGATCCGGGGGGCGATTAGGGCCGCCCTAGTGGCGTACCCCTTCGCCAAAATCCGAAATATCACATTAAGGACTGTGATAGGGCGGAACTGCTTAATGTCCGCAGCACCCGACACCTTGGGAATCAGAGAGATGATCCCGTAGTTAAGCCGGGACATGTCTAATGTTCCCCTAGAGAACTCACGGAAAAGATTAAGGATGATCTCCTTGACCATCGGCCAGAAAACCTGAAAAAAATGGACCGGCAATCCATCGGGGCCTGGGGCCGAGGCTGGGTTCATGGCTTTGACAAAGGCCTCCACTTCCACGGCATCAAAAGGGGCGAGCAGGGCTGCATTTTCCTCTGGGGAGATCTGCTGGTCGGGCGACCAAATGTGGTCGGCAAGGGCGATACCACTCGGAGGGCGCCCCTGAAATAACGACTTGTAAAAGTCGTGAAACAGCTGACCTCCTTCCCATAAAAGGGGAATGGAGCAGCGTCGCCTACGACCATTAGCGATGGCCTGGAAGTAAGCAGTGTTGGCGTCCCCAAACAGCACCCAGTTCATAGAGCCACATTGGCGCCAAAATTCTTCCTCCTTGGAGTAGATCTCCATGAGAGAGTCCTCCAAATTGTATCTATGAGCCCATTCCTCCGCGGAGATCCCAGCAATATCTGCACGGAGATCAAAGGCCCGGATCTCCTCGAGGAGGGAGGCCTTCTAGATCCGAAGATCCCTCCCAATATTAGCCCCCCATCCCTTCATGAACTGCCTCGATCACTTGGACAGGTGATGGCATTCGTCCAGGATCGACATCTGCCTATGGGGCTCGGCTAACGCCGAGACCCAGTGAGCCTGGACGGCTGCCACAAAGCCTGGCTGCCAGAGCCAGAAAGTCTCAAAACAGAACTACAGAGGAGGGCGCGGTCTCTCATCCCTAGATGATAAGAGAAGGGGAACGTGGCCGGACCCAATACGAGTAATAGCCTGGAGGGAGGCCAAAGGGAACCGAAGCTCCCAGTCGGGGGAGACAAACACACGATCCAGCACACTAAGGGTCGGGGAACCCTGTCTATTGGTCCAGGTAAATCTCTCCCCGACCCTGTCCAGCTCAAGGAGACCTAGGTCCGCAACCCAGTCATTGAAATGACGCGTCTCCGCAAGATCAACCCGCGAATTGCTCTTTTCCTCGATGGAGCGAAGGAGATTGAAGTCTCCCCCTACCACAACAGGAAGGGTCGCAGAAGAGATCTTGGCATGAAGTTCGGCCAAGAAAACGGCTGAGCGACTATGATCAGCAGGGCCATATACCATGATGATCTCCCACTTGAAATTCATATCGCGTTCCCAGACCTCCATGCTAACAAAGTGGGATCCACGATCCATGGAGCCCACATCAAAGGTGGCATCCTTCACACCTAGAAGGATGCCACCAGAGTGACCTGTCACTCCACTAGATGGCAACCAGTGCCAAGCGAATAGATGTCTGCTAAGGCACTCAAGTTCTGCGAGAGAGAATTCAGTGCGCATTGTTTCCTGGATTGCTACTACATCTATGGACTCATCACGCATGTAATCAATGAGCTGCCTGCGGCGGCCATCGTGACCGAAGCCCCGGGGGGGGGGGGGCTAGTGGGTCCTCCCGAGACCCAACTGTGGTAGTAGCACTAAGGGCACGGCGCAACTGGGCAGTACGAGAACGCGTCCGACCATGGATCTCACCCGGGTCGCCCTCACGGTGACCCCGACCCCCAGCCCGGCGGGGCGCAGGGGTGGGGGCCTCCGCGGCTGCTGCCGCCTCGCGAGCCCAGCTCGAGCCAACAAGCAGCTGGCAAAAAATGCGGGAAAACTGTTCCCCAGCTGGGAGAACAGGCGGCGCAAGCGATCCCCCCCGCTTGTTGTGCCAACAACACATGAGAGGAGTACGCGCGCCAAATATTATTGTGGGCAAACCGTTAGCGTTCCCCAGCAGGGCGATGTGGTAATAACGGAGGAGCATATAATGCAGGCTGAAATGCTCAAGATCTCTGTTGGACAACTCCTCGACCCCCCCCCCCCCCCCCCCCCCCCCCCCCCCCCCCCCCCCCCCCCGGCAATATGTCCGGGGCAAACCTTTGGTCCATCCAGACAAGGTCAAGGACCTCCCAACGAGAATGTATCAATTGCATCAATGGTACATGAACATTACCAAGATTTCCAATCGAGAGTCCCTCATGGTGAATGTCAAGCATGAGCATTATTACCATGAGAAAGCTCTGGCCATTGAGTATCCAGAACTATTTCAGTTATACAATCAAGACGCACTCGACAAGTCTATCGTCAGTTGCTATTGTCTGTAAGTGATTTCTTTCTGTAATTTAAGTCTCAAGCTAGTTATGTAGTGATAATTTTGATCAATCATTACATGTAATTATCCTCACTATATTCTTTTTCTGTGGTATTATATGCAGGATGAAGATGTATGAAATGAAAAAAGCTGGACGCTATGGCGTTGGGTTCATTGACCCAAATACCATTAATCAGGACATATGGGAGATTGAACATTGTCAAGCTGCTGTAGAGGAAAGCATGCTAGAGTTCTTGAAGCGCCTCAATACCAATGAACCCCCCCCCCCCCCCCCCCCCCCCCCCCCCCCCCCCCCCCCCCCCCCCCCCCCCCCCCCCCCCCCCCCCCCCCCCCCCCCCCCCCCCCCCCCCCCCCCCCCCCCCCCCCCCCCCCCCCCCCCCCCCCCCCCCCCCCCCCCCCCCCCCCCCCCCCCCCCCCCCCCCCCCCCCCCCCCCCCCCCCCCCCCCCCCCCCCCCCCCCCCCCCCCCCCCCCCCCCCCCCCCCCCCCCCCCCCCCCCCCCCCCCCCCCCCCCCCCCCCCCCCCCCCCCCCCCCCCCCCCCCCCCCCCCCCCCCCCCCCCCCCCCCCCCCCCCCCCCCCCCCCCCCCCCCCCCCCCCCCCCCCCCCCCCCCCCCCCCCCCCCCCCCCCCCCCCCCCCCCCCCCCCCCCCCCCCCCCCCCCCCCCCCCCCCCCCCCCCCCCCCCCCCCCCCCCCCCCCCCCCCCCCCCCCCCCCCCCCCCCCCCCCCCCCCCCCCCCCCCCCCCCCCCCCCCCCCCCCCCCCCCCCCCCCCCCCCCCCCCCCCCCCCCCCCCCCCCCCCCCCCCCCCCCCCCCCCCCCCCCCCCCCCCCCCCCCCCCCCCCCCCCCCCCCCCCCCCCCCCCCCCCCCCCCCCCCCCCCCCCCCCCCCCCCCCCCCCCCCCCCCCCCCCCCCCCCCCCCCCCCCCCCCCCCCCCCCCCCCCCCCCCCCCCCCCCCCCCCCCCCCCCCCCCCCCCCCCCCCCCCCCCCCCCCCCCCCCCCCCCCCCCCCCCCCCCCCCCCCCCCCCCCCCCCCCCCCCCCCCCCCCCCCCCCCCCCCCCCCCCCCCCCCCCCCCCCCCCCCCCCCCCCCCCCCCCAACATTAGTCATAAAGAACTCACATACTTATTGCAAAATTCTATTAGCTATCGAAGCAAAGTACTACACGCATGCTCCTAGGGGGATATATTTGTAGGAAAAGACCATCGTTCATCCCCGACCGCCACTCATAAGGAAGACAATCAATAAATAAATCATGCTCCGACTTCATCACATAATGGCTCACCATACGTGCATGCTACGGGAATCACAAACTTTAACACAAGTATTTCAACCAATTCACAATTACTCACTAGCATGACTATAATATCACCATCTTTGTACCTCAAAACAATCATAAGGAATCAAACTTCTCATAGTATTCAATGCTCTTTATATGAAAGTTTTTTATTATATCCCTCTTGGTTGCCCATTATATTAGGACTAAATTCATAACCTATGCAAATTACCATGCTGTTTAGAGAGACTCTCAAAATAATATAAGTGAAGCAAGAGAGTTCAAAAATTTCTATAAAATAAAGCCACCGCCGTGCTCTAAAAAGATATAAGTGAAGCATAGAGCAAAATTGCCTAGCTCAAAAGAAATAAGTGAAGCACATAGAGTATTCTAATAAATTCACAATTCATGTATGTTCCTCTCAAAAGGTGTGTACAGCAAGGATGATTGTGGCAAACTAAAAATCAAAGACTCATACCCCCCCCCCCCCCCCCCCCCCCCCCCCCCCCCCCCCCCCCCCCCCCCCCCCCCCCCCCCCCCCCCCCCCCCCCCCCCCCCCCCCCCCCCCCCCCCCCCCCCCCCCCCCCCCCCCCCCCCCCCCCCCCCCCCCCCCCCCCCCCCCCCCCCCCCCCCCCCCCCCCCCCCCCCCCCCCCCCCCCCCCCCCCCCCCCCCCCCCCCCCCCCCCCCCCCCCCCCCCCCCCCCCCCCCCCCCCCCCCCCCCCCCCCCCCCCCCCCCCCCCCCCCCCCCCCCCCCCCCCCCCCCCCCCCCCCCCCCCCCCCCCCCCCCCCCCCCCCCCCCCCCCCCCCCCCCCCCCCCCCCCCCCCCCCCCCCCCCCCCCCCCCCCCCCCCCCCCCCCCCCCCCCCCCCCCCCCCCCCCCCCCCCCCCCCCCCCCCCCCCCCCCCCCCCCCCCCCCCCCCCCCCCCCCCCCCCCCCCCCCCCCCCCCCCCCCCCCCCCCCCCCCCCCCCCCCCCCCCCCCCCCCCCCCCCCCCCCCCCCCCCCCCCCCCCCCCCCCCCCCCCCCCCCCCCCCCCCCCCCCCCCCCCCCCCCCCCCCCCCCCCCCCCCCCCCCCCCCCCCCCCCCCCCCCCCCCCCCCCCCCCCCCCCCCCCCCCCCCCCCCCCCCCCCCCCCCCCCCCCCCCCCCCCCCCCCCCCCCCCCCCCCCCCCCCCCCCCCCCCCCCCCCCCCCCCCCCCCCCCCCCCCCCCCCCCCCCCCCCCCCCCCCCCCCCCCCCCCCCCCCCCCCCCCCCCCCCCCCCCCCCCCCCCCCCCCCCCCCCCCCCCCCCCCCCCCCCCCCCCCCCCCCCCCCCCCCCCCCCCCCCCCCCCCCCCCCCCCCCCCCCCCCCCCCCCCCCCCCCCCCCCCCCCCCCCCCCCCCCCCCCCCCCCCCCCCCCCCCCCCCCCCCCCCCCCCCCCCCCCCCCCCCCCCCCCCCCCCCCCCCCCCCCCCCCCCCCCCCCCCCCCCCCCCCCCCCCCCCCCCCCCCCCCCCCCCCCCCCCCCCCCCCCCCCCCCCCCCCCCCCCCCCCCCCCCCCCCCCCCCCCCCCCCCCCCCCCCCCCCCCCCCCCCCCCCCCCCCCCCCCCCCCCCCCCCCCCCCCCCCCCCCCCCCCCCCCCCCCCCCCCCCCCCCCCCCCCCCCCCCCCCCCCCCCCCCCCCCCCCCCCCCCCCCCCCCCCCCCCCCCCCCCCCCCCCCCCCCCCCCCCCCCCCCCCCCCCCCCCCCCCCCCCCCCCCCCCCCCCCCCCCCCCCCCCCCCCCCCCCCCCCCCCCCCCCCCCCCCCCCCCCCCCCCCCCCCCCCCCCCCCCCCCCCCCCCCCCCCCCCCCCCCCCCCCCCCCCCCCCCCCCCCCCCCCCCCCCCCCCCCCCCCCCCCCCCCCCCCCCCCCCCCCCCCCCCCCCCCCCCCCCCCCCCCCCCCCCCCCCCCCCCCCCCCCCCCCCCCCCCCCCCCCCCCCCCCCCCCCCCCCCCCCCCCCCCCCCCCCCCCCCCCCCCCCCCCCCCCCCCCCCCCCCCCCCCCCCCCCCCCCCCCCCCCCCCCCCCCCCCCCCCCCCCCCCCCCCCCCCCCCCCCCCCCCCCCCCCCCCCCCCCCCCCCCCCCCCCCCCCCCCCCCCCCCCCCCCCCCCCCCCCCCCCCCCCCCCCCCCCCCCCCCCCCCCCCCCCCCCCCCCCCCCCCCCCCCCCCCCCCCCCCCCCCCCCCCCCCCCCCCCCCCCCCCCCCCCCCCCCCCCCCCCCCCCCCCCCCCCCCCCCCCCCCCCCCCCCCCCCCCCCCCCCCCCCCCCCCCCCCCCCCCCCCCCCCCCCCCCCCCCCCCCCCCCCCCCCCCCCCCCCCCCCCCCCCCCCCCCCCCCCCCCCCCCCCCCCCCCCCCCCCCCCCCCCCCCCCCCCCCCCCCCCCCCCCCCCCCCCCCCCCCCCCCCCCCCCCCCCCCCCCCCCCCCCCCCCCCCCCCCCCCCCCCCCCCCCCCCCCCCCCCCCCCCCCCCCCCCCACCCTTTCCTCTTCAAGGGAAAAACCAACGCAAGCTCAAGAAGTAGCAGGAAAAATTTCTGGCGCCGTTGCCGGGGAGATCTACATCAAACCTACCAAGTACCCACCATAAACTCTCATCTCTTGCATTACATTATTTGCCATTTGCCTCTCATTTTCCTCTCGCCCACTTCTAAAACGTTTTCAGAAAAACACAAAAATATTTGCCTTTTTATTCACCTTCTTTCATTCGTCTTTTCGTTTGCCCTTATGTCTTACTTGGTTTGTTTGCTCGTTTGTTTGGTATAATTGTGTGTTTATTGAAAATCAGAAAGAAAAAAGTTTATGGATCCTCATCCACTTTCTAATCTTTTTAAGAGATCCAATTATGATGAACCAATTGCTAGTGAGTTCAGTGCACTAGATTATCTTTATGAAGTTTTGCTTGAGATTCGTGAATCTGAAATTTGTGATGAAGTGTTAAAAGAAGAAATTTATGAAGTAATTCATGATAGCTCTTTGAATAAAAATCATGATTGCAATGATGTTATTATAAATCTTATTAATGTCGATTGTGCTAATAATATGCAAAACCCTAAGCTTGGGGATGCTAATTTTGATATGTCCACTACATATTGCAATGATCATGATTGGGGTGATTCTTCTTGTGATCTTGAAAATTTCTTTAAGCCCCATGATGAATATGTTTGCAATAATATTGAAAGTGGGTTTGGAAGAGTGTGAGCTCTAGGTAATAATGATCCCACTACTTTGGAGAATGATCAATCTTATGAAATTTTTGATAGAAGTGGGCTTGGAGAGGTCATGACTTTATTTGATGATAATCCCACTATTTTGGAAGAGTGTCAACTTTGCATGCATGTGGATCATGAAGCCCCCCCCCCCCCCCCCCCCCCCCCCCCCCCCCCCCCCCCCCCCCCCCCCCCCCCCCCCCCCCCCCCCCCCCCCCCCCCCCCCCCCCCCCCCCCCCCCCCCCCCCCCCCCCCCCCCCCCCCCCCCCCCCCCCCCCCCCCCCCCCCCCCCCCCCCCCCCCCCCCCCCCCCCCCCCCCCCCCCCCCCCCCCCCCCCCCCCCCCCCCCCCCCCCCCCCCCCCCCCCCCCCCCCCCCCCCCCCCCCCCCCCCCCCCCCCCCCCCCCCCCCCCCCCCCCCCCCCCCCCCCCCCCCCCCCCCCCCCCCCCCCCCCCCCCCCCCCCCCCCCCCCCCCCCCCCCCCCCCCCCCCCCCCCCCCCCCCCCCCCCCCCCCCCCCCCCCCCCCCCCCCCCCCCCCCCCCCCCCCCCCCCCCCCCCCCCCCCCCCCCCCCCCCCCCCCCCCCCCCCCCCCCCCCCCCCCCCCCCCCCCCCCCCCCCCCCCCCCCCCCCCCCCCCCCCCCCCCCCCCCCCCCCCCCCCCCCCCCCCCCCCCCCCCCCCCCCCCCCCCCCCCCCCCCCCCCCCCCCCCCCCCCCCCCCCCCCCCCCCCCCCCCCCCCCCCCCCCCCCCCCCCCCCCCCCCCCCCCCCCCCCCCCCCCCCCCCCCCCCCCCCCCCCCCCCCCCCCCCCCCCCCCCCCCCCCCCCCCCCCCCCCCCCCCCCCCCCCCCCCCCCCCCCCCCCCCCCCCCCCCCCCCCCCCCCCCCCCCCCCCCCCCCCCCCCCCCCCCCCCCCCCCCCCCCCCCCCCCCCCCCCCCCCCCCCCCCCCCCCCCCCCCCCCCCCCCCCCCCCCCCCCCCCCCCCCCCCCCCCCCCCCCCCCCCCCCCCCCCCCCCCCCCCCCCCCCCCCCCCCCCCCCCCCCCCCCCCCCCCCCCCCCCCCCCCCCCCCCCCCCCCCCCCCCCCCCCCCCCCCCCCCCCCCCCCCCCCCCCCCCCCCCCCCCCCCCCCCCCCCCCCCCCCCCCCCCCCCCCCCCCCCCCCCCCCCCCCCCCCCCCCCCCCCCCCCCCCCCCCCCCCCCCCCCCCCCCCCCCCCCCCCCCCCCCCCCCCCCCCCCCCCCCCCCCCCCCCCCCCCCCCCCCCCCCCCCCCCCCCCCCCCCCCCCCCCCCCCCCCCCCCCCCCCCCCCCCCCCCCCCCCCCCCCCCCCCCCCCCCCCCCCCCCCCCCCCCCCCCCCCCCCCCCCCCCCCCCCCCCCCCCCCCCCCCCCCCCCCCCCCCCCCCCCCCCCCCCCCCCCCCCCCCCCCCCCCCCCCCCCCCCCCCCCCCCCCCCCCCCCCCCCCCCCCCCCCCCCCCCCCCCCCCCCCCCCCCCCCCCCCCCCCCCCCCCCCCCCCCCCCCCCCCCCCCCCCCCCCCCCCCCCCCCCCCCCCCCCCCCCCCCCCCCCCCCCCCCCCCCCCCCCCCCCCCCCCCCCCCCCCCCCCCCCCCCCCCCCCCCCCCCCCCCCCCCCCCCCCCCCCCCCCCCCCCCCCCCCCCCCCCCCCCCCCCCCCCCCCCCCCCCCCCCCCCCCCCCCCCCCCCCCCCCCCCCCCCCCCAACATTAGTCATAAAGAACTCACATACTTATTGCAAAATTCTATTAGCTATCGAAGCAAAGTACTACACGCATGCTCCTAGGGGGATATATTTGTAGGAAAAGACCATCGTTCATCCCCGACCGCCACTCATAAGGAAGACAATCAATAAATAAATCATGCTCCGACTTCATCACATAATGGCTCACCATACGTGCATGCTACGGGAATCACAAACTTTAACACAAGTATTTCAACCAATTCACAATTACTCACTAGCATGACTATAATATCACCATCTTTGTACCTCAAAA
Organism: Thinopyrum obtusiflorum; assembly: GCA_036873465.1. NCBI lineage: Eukaryota > Viridiplantae > Streptophyta > Magnoliopsida > Poales > Poaceae > Thinopyrum > Thinopyrum obtusiflorum. The sequence continues at coordinate 17,251 of JAAAWM010009842.1, forward strand.
CAATCATAAGGAATCAAACTTCTCATAGTATTCAATGCTCTTTATATGAAAGTTTTTTATTATATCCCTCTTGGTTGCCCATTATATTAGGACTAAATTCATAACCTATGCAAATTACCATGCTGTTTAGAGAGACTCTCAAAATAATATAAGTGAAGCAAGAGAGTTCAAAAATTTCTATAAAATAAAGCCACCGCCGTGCTCTAAAAAGATATAAGTGAAGCATAGAGCAAAATTGCCTAGCTCAAAAGAAATAAGTGAAGCACATAGAGTATTCTAATAAATTCACAATTCATGTATGTTCCTCTCAAAAGGTGTGTACAGCAAGGATGATTGTGGCAAACTAAAAATCAAAGACTCATACCCCCCCCCCCCCCCCCAAGCAAAACACATATCATGTGGTGAATAAAAATATAGCCTCAAGTAAATTAACCGATAGATGAAGACGAAAGAGGGGATGCCATCCGGGGCATCCCCAAGCTTAGATGCTTGGTTGCCCTTGAACCTTGGGGTGCCTTGGGCATCCCCAAGCTTAGGCTCTTGTCACTCCTTATTCCATAGTCCATCAAATCTTTAGCCAAAACTTGAAAACTTCACAACACAAAACTCATGAGATCCGTTAGTATAAGAAAATAAGTCACCACTTTTTGGTATTGTTGTGAACTCATTCTTTATTTATATTGGTGTAATATCTACTGTATTACAACTTTTCTAGGGTTCATACCCCCCGATACTACCCATAGATTCATTAAAATAAGCAAACAACACATAGAAAACAGAATCTATCAAAAACAGAACAATCTGTAGTAATATGTAAACTTCGTATACTTCTGTAACTCAAAAAATTCTGAAAATTTAGGACAACAGAGGCAATTCCTATATCAATCTTGTGTAAAAAAAATAGGATTTCCCCCCCCCCCCCCCCCCCCCCCCCCCCCCCCCCCCCCCCCCCCCCCCCCCCCCCCCCCCCCCCCCCCCCCCCCCCCCCCCCCCCCCCCCCCCCCCCCCCCCCCCCCCCCCCCCCCCCCCCCCCCCCCCCCCCCCCCCCCCCCCCCCCCCCCCCCCCCCCCCCCCCCCCCCCCCCCCCCCCCCCCCCCCCCCCCCCCCCCCCCCCCCCCCCCCTTTCAAGTTTTGGGTAAAGATTTGATGGACAACGGAATAAGGAGTGGCAAGAGGCTAAGCCTGGGGATGCCAAGGCACCCCAAGGTAATATTTAAGGACAACCAAGCATCTAAGCTTGGGGATGCCCCGGATGGCATCCCCTCTTTGTCTTCACTCCATCGGTAAATTTACTTGAGGCTATATTTTTATTCACCACATGATATGTGTTTTGCTTGGAGCGTCTTGTATGATATGAGTCTTTGCTTTTTAGTTTGCCAAAATCATCCTTGTTGTACACACCTTTTGAGAGGGACACACATTGATCGTGAATTTATTAGAATACTCTATGTGCTTCACTTATATCTTTTGAGCTAGGCAGTTTGCTCTAGTGCTTCACTTATATCTTTTTAGAGCACGGCGGTGGCATTTTATAGAAATTGATGAACTCTCATGCTTCACTTATATTATTTTGAGAGTCTTAAACAGCATGGTATTTTTCTTAGTTTATGAATTTAGTCCTAATATGATGGGCATCCAAGAGGGATATAATAAAAACTTTCATATAAAGAGCATTGAATAAGATGAGAAGTTTGATTCGTTGCATTTGTTTTGAGATATAAAGATGGTGATATTAGAGTCATGCTAGTGAGTAATTGTGGATTGGTAGAAATACTTGTGTTAAAGTTTGTGATTCCTGTAGCATACACGTATGGTGAACCGTTATGTGATGAAGTCAGAGCATGATTTATTTTTTGATTGTCTTCCTTATGAGTGGCGGTCGGGGATGAGCGATGGTCTTTTCCTACCAATCTATCCCTCTAGGAGCATGCGTGCAGTACTTTGTTTTGATGGCTAATAAATTTTTGCAATAAGTATGTGAGTTCTTTATGACTAATGTTGAGTCCATGATTATACGCACTCTCACCCTTCCACCATTGCTAGCCTCTCTAGTACCGCGCAACTTTCGCCGGTGCATTAAACCCATCATATATTTTCCTCAAAACAGCCACCATACCTACCTATTATGGCATTTCCATAGCCATTCCGAGATATATTGCCATGCAACTTCCACCGTTCCATTTTATTATGACACGCACCATCATTGTCATACTGCTTTGCATGATCATGTAGTTGGCATAGTATTTGTGGCAAGGCCACCGTTCATATTTTTTATACATGTCACTCTTGATCATAGCACATCTCGGTACACCACCGGAGGCATTCATATAGAGTCATATCTTGTTCTTGTATCGAGTTGTAATTTTTGAGTTGTAAGCAAATAAAAGTGTGATGATCATCATTATTAGAGCATTGTCCCATGTGAGGAAAGGATGATGGAAGCTATGATTCCCTCACAAGTTGGGATGATTCTCCGGACTTTACAAAAAATAAAAGAGGCCAAAGAAGCCCAAACAAACAAACAAAATGAGAGAAAAGAGAGAAGGGACAATGTTACTATCTCTTTTCCACACTTGTGCTTCAAAGTAGCACCATGATCTTCATGATAGAGAGTCTCCTATTTTGTCACTTTCATATACTAGTGGAAATTTTTCATTATAGAACTTGGCTTGTATATTTCAATGATGGGCTTCCTCAAATTTTCCTAGGTCTTCATGAACAAGCAAGTTGGATGCACACCCACTTAGTTTCTTTTTGAGCTTTCATACACTTATAGCTCTAGTGCATCTTTTGCATGGCAATCCCTACTCACTTGCATCGATATCAATTGATAGGCATCTCCATAGCCCATTAATTTTCCTAGTTGATGTGAGACTTTCTCCTTCTTTTTGTCTTCTCCACAACCACCATCCCCCCCCCCCCCCCCCCCCCCCCCCCCCCCCCCCCCCCCCCCCCCCCCCCCCCCCCCCCCCCCCCCCCCCCCCCCCCCCCCCCCCCCCCCCCCCCCCCCCCCCCCCCCCCCCCCCCCCCCCCCCCCCCCCCCCCCCCCCCCCCCCCCCCCCCCCCCCCCCCCCCCCCCCCCCCCCCCCCCCCCCCCCCCCCCCCCCCCCCCCCCCCCCCCCCCCCCCCCCCCCCCCCCCCCCCCCCCCCCCCCCCCCCCCCCCCCCCCCCCCCCCCCCCCCCCCCCCCCCCCCCCCCCCCCCCCCCCCCCCCCCCCCCCCCCCCCCCCCCCCCCCCCCCCCCCCCCCCCCCCCCCCCCCCCCCCCCCCCCCCCCCCCCCCCCCCCCCCCCCCCCCCCCCCCCCCCCCCCCCCCCCCCCCCCCCCCCCCCCCCCCCCCCCCCCCCCCCCCCCCCCCCCCCCCCCCCCCCCCCCCCCCCCCCCCCCCCCCCCCCCCCCCCCCCCCCCCCCCCCCCCCCCCCCCCCCCCCCCCCCCCCCCCCCCCCCCCCCCCCCCCCCCCCCCCCCCCCCCCCCCCCCCCCCCCCCCCCCCCCCCCCCCCCCCCCCCCCCCCCCCCCCCCCCCCCCCCCCCCCCCCCCCCCCCCCCCCCCCCCCCCCCCCCCCCCCCCCCCCCCCCCCCCCCCCCCCCCCCCCCCCCCCCCCCCCCCCCCCCCCCCCCCCCCCCCCCCCCCCCCCCCCCCCCCCCCCCCCCCCCCCCCCCCCCCCCCCCCCCCCCCCCCCCCCCCCCCCCCCCCCCCCCCCCCCCCCCCCCCCCCCCCCCCCCCCCCCCCCCCCCCCCCCCCCCCCCCCCCCCCCCCCCCCCCCCCCCCCCCCCCCCCCCCCCCCCCCCCCCCCCCCCCCCCCCCCCCCCCCCCCCCCCCCCCCCCCCCCCCCCCCCCCCCCCCCCCCCCCCCCCCCCCCCCCCCCCCCCCCCCCCCCCCCCCCCCCCCCCCCCCCCCCCCCCCCCCCCCCCCCCCCCCCCCCCCCCCCCCCCCCCCCCCCCCCCCCCCCCCCCCCCCCCCCCCCCCCCCCCCCCCCCCCCCCCCCCCCCCCCCCCCCCCCCCCCCCCCCCCCCCCCCCCCCCCCCCCCCCCCCCCCCCCCCCCCCCCCCCCCCCCCCCCCCCCCCCCCCCCCCCCCCCCCCCCCCCCCCCCCCCCCCCCCCCCCCCCCCCCCCCCCCCCCCCCCCCCCCCCCCCCCCCCCCCCCCCCCCCCCCCCCCCCCCCCCCCCCCCCCCCCCCCCCCCCCCCCCCCCCCCCCCCCCCCCCCCCCCCCCCCCCCCCCCCCCCCCCCCCCCCCCCCCCCCCCCCCCCCCCCCCCCCCCCCCCCCCCCCCCCCCCCCCCCCCCCCCCCCCCCCCCCCCCCCCCCCCCCCCCCCCCCCCCCCCCCCCCCCCCCCCCCCCCCCCCCCCCCCCCCCCCCCCCCCCCCCCCCCCCCCCCCCCCCCCCCCCCCCCCCCCCCCCCCCCCCCCCCCCCCCCCCCCCCCCCCCCCCCCCCCCCCCCCCCCCCCCCCCCCCCCCCCCCCCCCCCCCCCCCCCCCCCCCCCCCCCCCCCCCCCCCCCCCCCCCCCCCCCCCCCCCCCCCCCCCCCCCCCCCCCCCCCCCCCCCCCCCCCCCCCCCCCCCCCCCCCCCCCCCCCCCCCCCCCCCCCCCCCCCCCCCCCCCCCCCCCCCCCCCCCCCCCCCCCCCCCCCCCCCCCCCCCCCCCCCCCCCCCCCCCCCCCCCCCCCCCCCCCCCCCCCCCCCCCCCCCCCCCCCCCCCCCCCCCCCCCCCCCCCCCCCCCCCCCCCCCCCCCCCCCCCCCCCCCCCCCCCCCCCCCCCCCCCCCCCCCCCCCCCCCCCCCCCCCCCCCCCCCCCCCCCCCCCCCCCCCCCCCCCCCCCCCCCCCCCCCCCCCCCCCCCCCCCCCCCCCCCCCCCCCCCCCCCCCCCCCCCCCCCCCCCCCCCCCCCCCCCCCCCCCCCCCCCCCCCCCCCCCCCCCCCCCCCCCCCCCCCCCCCCCCCCCCCCCCCCCCCCCCCCCCCCCCCCCCCCCCCCCCCCCCCCCCCCCCCCCCCCCCCCCCCCCCCCCCCCCCCCCCCCCCCCCCCCCCCCCCCCCCCCCCCCCCCCCCCCCCCCCCCCCCCCCCCCCCCCCCCCCCCCCCCCCCCCCCCCCCCCCCCCCCCCCCCCCCCCCCCCCCCCCCCCCCCCCCCCCCCCCCCCCCCCCCCCCCCCCCCCCCCCCCCCCCCCCCCCCCCCCCCCCCCCCCCCCCCCCCCCCCCCCCCCCCCCCCCCCCCCCCCCCCCCCCCCCCCCCCCCCCCCCCCCCCCCCCCCCCCCCCCCCCCCCCCCCCCCCCCCCCCCCCCCCCCCCCCCCCCCCCCCCCCCCCCCCCCCCCCCCCCCCCCCCCCCCCCCCCCCCCCCCCCCCCCCCCCCCCCCCCCCCCCCCCCCCCCCCCCCCCCCCCCCCCCCCCCCCCCCCCCCCCCCCCCCCCCCCCCCCCCCCCCCCCCCCCCCCCCCCCCCCCCCCCCCCCCCCCCCCCCCCCCCCCCCCCCCCCCCCCCCCCCCCCCCCCCCCCCCCCCCCCCCCCCCCCCCCCCCCCCCCCCCCCCCCCCCCCCCCCCCCCCCCCCCCCCCCCCCCCCCCCCCCCCCCCCCCCCCCCCCCCCCCCCCCCCCCCCCCCCCCCCCCCCCCCCCCCCCCCCCCCCCCCCCCCCCCCCCCCCCCCCCCCCCCCCCCCCCCCCCCCCCCCCCCCCCCCCCCCCCCCCCCCCCCCCCCCCCCCCCCCCCCCCCCCCCCCCCCCCCCCCCCCCCCCCCCCCCCCCCCCCCCCCCCCCCCCCCCCCCCCCCCCCCCCCCCCCCCCCCCCCCCCCCCCCCCCCCCCCCCCCCCCCCCCCCCCCCCCCCCCCCCCCCCCCCCCCCCCCCCCCCCCCCCCCCCCCCCCCCCCCCCCCCCCCCCCCCCCCCCCCCCCCCCCCCCCCCCCCCCCCCCCCCCCCCCCCCCCCCCCCCCCCCCCCCCCCCCCCCCCCCCCCCCCCCCCCCCCCCCCCCCCCCCCCCCCCCCCCCCCCCCCCCCCCCCCCCCCCCCCCCCCCCCCCCCCCCCCCCCCCCCCCCCCCCCCCCCCCCCCCCCCCCCCCCCCCCCCCCCCCCCCCCCCCCCCCCCCCCCCCCCCCCCCCCCCCCCCCCCCCCCCCCCCCCCCCCCCCCCCCCCCCCCCCCCCCCCCCCCCCCCCCCCCCCCCCCCCCCCCCCCCCCCCCCCCCCCCCCCCCCCCCCCCCCCCCCCCCCCCCCCCCCCCCCCCCCCCCCCCCCCCCCCCCCCCCCCCCCCCCCCCCCCCCCCCCCCCCCCCCCCCCCCCCCCCCCCCCCCCCCCCCCCCCCCCCCCCCCCCCCCCCCCCCCCCCCCCCCCCCCCCCCCCCCCCCCCCCCCCCCCCCCCCCCCCCCCCCCCCCCCCCCCCCCCCCCCCCCCCCCCCCCCCCCCCCCCCCCCCCCCCCCCCCCCCCCCCCCCCCCCCCCCCCCCCCCCCCCCCCCCCCCCCCCCCCCCCCCCCCCCCCCCCCCCCCCCCCCCCCCCCCCCCCCCCCCCCCCCCCCCCCCCCCCCCCCCCCCCCCCCCCCCCCCCCCCCCCCCCCCCCCCCCCCCCCCCCCCCCCCCCCCCCCCCCCCCCCCCCCCCCCCCCCCCCCCCCCCCCCCCCCCCCCCCCCCCCCCCCCCCCCCCCCCCCCCCCCCCCCCCCCCCCCCCCCCCCCCCCCCCCCCCCCCCCCCCCCCCCCCCCCCCCCCCCCCCCCCCCCCCCCCCCCCCCCCCCCCCCCCCCCCCCCCCCCCCCCCCCCCCCCCCCCCCCCCCCCCCCCCCCCCCCCCCCCCCCCCCCCCCCCCCCCCCCCCCCCCCCCCCCCCCCCCCCCCCCCCCCCCCCCCCCCCCCCCCCCCCCCCCCCCCCCCCCCCCCCCCCCCCCCCCCCCCCCCCCCCCCCCCCCCCCCCCCCCCCCCCCCCCCCCCCCCCCCCCCCCCCCCCCCCCCCCCCCCCCCCCCCCCCCCCCCCCCCCCCCCCCCCCCCCCCCCCCCCCCCCCCCCCCCCCCCCCCCCCCCCCCCCCCCCCCCCCCCCCCCCCCCCCCCCCCCCCCCCCCCCCCCCCCCCCCCCCCCCCCCCCCCCCCCCCCCCCCCCCCCCCCCCCCCCCCCCCCCCCCCCCCCCCCCCCCCCCCCCCCCCCCCCCCCCCCCCCCCCCCCCCCCCCCCCCCCCCCCCCCCCCCCCCCCCCCCCCCCCCCCCCCCCCCCCCCCCCCCCCCCCCCCCCCCCCCCCCCCCCCCCCCCCCCCCCCCCCCCCCCCCCCCCCCCCCCCCCCCCCCCCCCCCCCCCCCCCCCCCCCCCCCCCCCCCCCCCCCCCCCCCCCCCCCCCCCCCCCCCCCCCCCCCCCCCCCCCCCCCCCCCCCCCCCCCCCCCCCCCCCCCCCCCCCCCCCCCCCCCCCCCCCCCCCCCCCCCCCCCCCCCCCCCCCCCCCCCCCCCCCCCCCCCCCCCCCCCCCCCCCCCCCCCCCCCCCCCCCCCCCCCCCCCCCCCCCCCCCCCCCCCCCCCCCCCCCCCCCCCCCCCCCCCCCCCCCCCCCCCCCCCCCCCCCCCCCCCCCCCCCCCCCCCCCCCCCCCCCCCCCCCCCCCCCCCCCCCCCCCCCCCCCCCCCCCCCCCCCCCCCCCCCCCCCCCCCCCCCCCCCCCCCCCCCCCCCCCCCCCCCCCCCCCCCCCCCCCCCCCCCCCCCCCCCCCCCCCCCCCCCCCCCCCCCCCCCCCCCCCCCCCCCCCCCCCCCCCCCCCCCCCCCCCCCCCCCCCCCCCCCCCCCCCCCCCCCCCCCCCCCCCCCCCCCCCCCCCCCCCCCCCCCCCCCCCCCCCCCCCCCCCCCCCCCCCCCCCCCCCCCCCCCCCCCCCCCCCCCCCCCCCCCCCCCCCCCCCCCCCCCCCCCCCCCCCCCCCCCCCCCCCCCCCCCCCCCCCCCCCCCCCCCCCCCCCCCCCCCCCCCCCCCCCCCCCCCCCCCCCCCCCCCCCCCCCCCCCCCCCCCCCCCCCCCCCCCCCCCCCCCCCCCCCCCCCCCCCCCCCCCCCCCCCCCCCCCCCCCCCCCCCCCCCCCCCCCCCCCCCCCCCCCCCCCCCCCCCCCCCCCCCCCCCCCCCCCCCCCCCCCCCCCCCCCCCCCCCCCCCCCCCCCCCCCCCCCCCCCCCCCCCCCCCCCCCCCCCCCCCCCCCCCCCCCCCCCCCCCCCCCCCCCCCCCCCCCCCCCCCCCCCCCCCCCCCCCCCCCCCCCCCCCCCCCCCCCCCCCCCCCCCCCCCCCCCCCCCCCCCCCCCCCCCCCCCCCCCCCCCCCCCCCCCCCCCCCCCCCCCCCCCCCCCCCCCCCCCCCCCCCCCCCCCCCCCCCCCCCCCCCCCCCCCCCCCCCCCCCCCCCCCCCCCCCCCCCCCCCCCCCCCCCCCCCCCCCCCCCCCCCCCCCCCCCCCCCCCCCCCCCCCCCCCCCCCCCCCCCCCCCCCCCCCCCCCCCCCCCCCCCCCCCCCCCCCCCCCCCCCCCCCCCCCCCCCCCCCCCCCCCCCCCCCCCCCCCCCCCCCCCCCCCCCCCCCCCCCCCCCCCCCCCCCCCCCCCCCCCCCCCCCCCCCCCCCCCCCCCCCCCCCCCCCCCCCCCCCCCCCCCCCCCCCCCCCCCCCCCCCCCCCCCCCCCCCCCCCCCCCCCCCCCCCCCCCCCCCCCCCCCCCCCCCCCCCCCCCCCCCCCCCCCCCCCCCCCCCCCCCCCCCCCCCCCCCCCCCCCCCCCCCCCCCCCCCCCCCCCCCCCCCCCCCCCCCCCCCCCCCCCCCCCCCCCCCCCCCCCCCCCCCCCCCCCCCCCCCCCCCCCCCCCCCCCCCCCCCCCCCCCCCCCAGCTTATTTTCATTCTTCAAAGAATGTGCGGAAGATGGTAGACAGAACCTACTACACTGATGGCTCTGAGTTAACTTATCAGGAGAAAAATCATCTGGTCGCATTTTGTACTGATCTTGAGAATTACAATACCTATTATCAAACTCCTCCACATTATGGTCAATACGTGCCACTAGTGCACGTGTTGAACTACGGTAACATCCATGGAGATTCCATGGTAAGATTTTTTACTCGACATCCGTGCATCTTTTGCATAAATTCTTCTAAAGCGGAACTACATTGCTAACTACGAAGTTATTACTATGTTGTTCAACAGAAAATCCCCAATGATTGTGTGCCTCATCTGATGTATCAGAATGGGCCTTGATGTTTTGAACATGCAGCCAGTTTATCCTACGAATCACACCTGTCCATATCGGATTTCTAAAACCAGTGAAGACATGGTAATCAAAGAATGGAAAAATGTATGGACAGCCGTACGGAGGTTCTTGGAAGCAACATTGTGCGAAAGGCAAGAATTGGAGATAGGATAATCTCCATTCTCCATAATGTAGAGTCAGGGGCTATCTTGTTTTATGCTATTTTACCTAAGAGAAGGTAGTAGGTCCTAGATAATACTCATGATCATGTGCTAAGAACAACTAAGTAGGGTTGGTTAGATGACTATGATGATGATGTGGTATCGAGTAGAAGTTGTATGATCGATGATGATGAGTAGGACTTGTTATTATGATACCAATGATGAGTTATTTATTATTACCCCCCCCCCCCCCCCCCCCCCCCCCCCCCCCCCCCCCCCCCCCCCCCCCCCCCCCCCCCCCCCCCCCCCCCCCCCCCCCCCCCCCCCCCCCCCCCCCCCCCCCCCCCCCCCCCCCCCCCCCCCCCCCCCCCCCCCCCCCCCCCCCCCCCCCCCCCCCCCCCCCCCCCCCCCCCCCCCCCCCCCCCCCCCCCCCCCCCCCCCCCCCCCCCCCCCCCCCCCCCCCCCCCCCCCCCCCCCCCCCCCCCCCCCCCCCCCCCCCCCCCCCCCCCCCCCCCCCCCCCCCCCCCCCCCCCCCCCCCCCCCCCCCCCCCCCCCCCCCCCCCCCCCCCCCCCCCCCCCCCCCCCCCCCCCCCCCCCCCCCCCCCCCCCCCCCCCCCCCCCCCCCCCCCCCCCCCCCCCCCCCCCCCCCCCCCCCCCCCCCCCCCCCCCCCCCCCCCCCCCCCCCCCCCCCCCCCCCCCCCCCCCCCCCCCCCCCCCCCCCCCCCCCCCCCCCCCCCCCCCCCCCCCCCCCCCCCCCCCCCCCCCCCCCCCCCCCCCCCCCCCCCCCCCCCCCCCCCCCCCCCCCCCCCCCCCCCCCCCCCCCCCCCCCCCCCCCCCCCCCCCCCCCCCCCCCCCCCCCCCCCCATTGGATGCACCATGCAAATAACTTTCATGTATAACTTTGTACTATTGTATATGCTTATTTTCTTAGTGGCCGATGGTGTGTGGGGTGTGGTGGGCACATCATTTCTAGTTGTGGTGGGTCGATGTGAGGACTCATAGGTCGGTTCCGTCCTGCGCCACATAGGTCGAACCGAGACGCGTTATACGAAGACCCATTGAGGACTCGGCGTACAGGACGAAGCTACCAGAGTCGTGGAGGACTCTATCCCCACTGATGAAGTGACGAGTATGATTTGTAACCCTAGGCCCCGAGTATGTTATATAAGCCTGGGGGCTAGTTTGTCGATAGTATATACACACAAACACAATGGTTGGTATTCACGTGTACTTTGTACACACCCCAGCCACAAATATACAGTACTAGGAGTAGGCTTTTTCCTCAACTGCAAGGGCCCGGACTTGGGTAAAACTTTGCCTCTTATTACCATCGAGCCTAACCGTCAGGGATATCGTACCGAATGATTTGATGGAATCATATCCGCCAACTAGTAAGAGAGAGGTGGGGGGAAATGTGTGCGAGAGAGGCCTAAAGATAGTGTGCGTGCGGGAGACATGTAGGCATATATATGTGCATATAGAGGGCCAGTAGAGACCGTGCGTGTGTATATATGCATGTGAGAGAAATAGTGTTTTCCAGCTGAGATTAGTGAAAAGAGTCGTAGATAGTAGTAAGAGAGAGAGGGGGAGATATATAGAGTGTGTGTGCGTGAGACACCACAGGAGAGAGTGTGAGCATGTGTGAGAGAGAAATACTGATGTATATAAAGTGTGTGCACTTATGCGTCAGATAGAGAGATGTATAGCGCGTGTGTGAGGAGGGGCCGAGGCATAGTGCATCTACGCGTAAAAGGCGGTTCTACGCATTAAATTAAGATATATATTGCATTAAAAAATTGGATGGGATAATGAAATTTGCAATTTGCGTATGAACGGACATTGATCTATCAAACACCCATACTCTATTGAATTCGAGCATGTGTATGGGTTTATTTCACATTATTGATCCATAAAGTGAGAGTGGTTCGAAATCCAGACAATGCATGGCTTTTGCAATTCATATATAAACATGAGTGCACTCCGTGTTGTCAGTGTCAAGCACTTTATACATTTGTCAGATACATGGATACGTTCCAAATTGCTAGCTACGAAATAGACATGTTGAATTCAACATAAAAGTGGTTTCAAAGATTTGAATTCGTAGGAGGTGCATTCAACTATTTGAATTCGAGATAATGGCATTTGTAAATCAGATCTAAAAGGGGGCATCAATCTTTGTTGTGTGTTTGAACATACTATATATTCGTAGGCATGTCTAACTATTTTTTTGCAACCAAGGAGATTATGTCTGGAACGATGCACGAATTGAGCTAAGCTGTTTTTTTTAATATATACTCATGTACAACGTATATTCAAATGTACCCCCTCCATTCCAAAATAATTGTAGTTTTAGGATTTTCAAGAGTCAAGATTTTTGAAGTTTGACAAATCCTAAAAGTTCAATTCAAGAGAACTGTAAACGTTAATGCTTCTGCTCCCAAATATTGAACGAAGCGCCAAATAAACCTCTGGTCGCCCGAAACTGCGTGAGACCAATGTTTGGTGGTAGGAAATTACTGTCCTGACTCTGACCCGTGTAGCCTATCCGCCCGATGTCCAAAGGTCTAAACCGGGGTAGGCTTGTAACTTGACCAAGATGCCAGTCAACCGCCTCTGAGAAGCATTCATACACCGTGGGCACCTAAACACCCATGCGCTCGGCCAAAATTTATCCCGCCCACTATTTTGGGACACCTGAGATTACTGTCCTACCCCCGACCCGCAATATGTCCAAAAT